>VOQK01032912.1:26777-40956 GCA_015052645.1 Benitochromis conjunctus
ATGATTTCATGTCGTCTATGTGCAAAGGTTTTTGCCATTTTTTCTTTTATCACTTTGTTGTTGTCTCTTTTCTTGACTTCAGTAAGCAACTGAATTCTCTCTTCCTCTTGACTGTCCTCATCTTCACCTGCTGGATATGGAGGAAGGTAATTTACCTCTGCTTTCCAAGGCTTTTTCACTTTCTTTGCAGGCTTCTGGTAACCTGGATTCTTGCGTTTCATGGCATTGCATGTCAACTCAAGAACACCAAACCCTCTAAGTTTGTACGATAATTGGCCGTTTTGTATTTGATGCTCTGTTGCCAGCCATAATAACCTGAGAAAGAGCCAGGTTCCTTGAGACAAGGGACCCTCAGCATATGATGAGAAATAGTTCACAAAGTGAAAATGATTAAGTTGATCAGTTAATGGACATGACTGCTTTATGCCAAAGTGAGGTACTAAATTTGAATTTTCTCTGACAGCTTGTACATGTAAAATATAGTCATCCTTTTTTCGAAGTGGGAAGACTCCAGACTGTACTTCATATGTCTGGTACTCTGAAGAATGTCCAAGGCAGAATCTACAAACATATGGCCCGTTAAAACTTTCAACTAGTCCACTAGTCCAGAAGTATCCTCACGGGACCTCGAGACCAAAGCTCTCTTTTCCTCACAAGCCAGAACGGTCTCCTTTATCGCCACTGGCAAGCTCCTGGGGGTCACCGCGAAGTTTTCCAACTCTTGGTGCCTCATCAGCTGTGGTCCAGGATCCTCCAGCTGGTTCACGGTTCGGCGGGGGCAGGACACTTTGGAGTTACCAAGACTCTGTGGCGACTTCGGTCCTGATTCTACTGGCCCGGGTGTCGCCAGGACATAGAGCTCCACGTTCACCAGTGCGATGCCTGCACAGCCCAGAAAGGACCTTCACAACGCTCTCATGCCCCCTTGCAACAGTATCAGGTAGGGGCTCCTGTGGAGCGGGTTGGGGTGGACGTCCTCGGACCCTTCCCCACGACTGACCAGGGGAACTGCTACGTCCTGGTCGCCATGGACTACTTCACCAAGTGGCCTGAAGCCTATGCGGTCCCCAACCAGAGCACTGTTACCACCGCTGAGTTCCAGGTCAACAAGATGTTCTGCCAGTTTGGGGTTCCCAAGGAACTACAAAGTGACCAAGGCCGGAATTTGGAGACTGCAGTGTTCAAGGAAGTCTGTCAGAGTCTGGGTATCAGGAAGACCCAGACGACGCCACTGCACCCCAGAGCGATGGGTTAGTGGAACGCTTTAACCACACCCTGGCCACTCAGCTTGCTATCCTGACCTCCCGCCAGCAGCGGGACTGGGATCGGCACCTGCCCCTGGTCCTAATGCCCTACCGCTCCGTGGTCTAGGAATCCACTAAATGCACACCAGCAGCCTTGATGTTCGGGCACGAGCTTCATACCCCAGTGGACTTGGTCTTTGGATCCCCCCTCGTGCGGGAAGTGTGCAGTGAGTCAGGATTGGACTACCTTTACAACCTCCGGTTCCGGCGCACGAGTTGACCAGGCAGGCACTCTTGGATGCAGGCTCCCGGCAGAAGCGAGCTTATGATACCCGCTGCAAGGGGGAAGGCCTGTCACCGGGTCAGCAGGTGTGGGCCTACAGCCCAGAGAGGAAGAAAGGCCTTTCCCCCAAGTTGATGAGCCAGTGGGTTGGACCCTGCACTGTGCTCAAGAGGCTGTCAGACATGGTCTACAGGGTGCCGCTGATCAAACGAAATAGGGTGGTTGTACTCCATCGTGATCGCCTGGCACCTTATCAGCCCTTGAGGCCATCCGGGGTGGAGTTAGGGGACAGCTAACCACTCAGGTGGGGGCAATGTGGCGTGTCGGGACTGGCTAGTTATCTCCCATCATGCCTTGGGAACATGTGTTGCAAGTTAAGATGATTAAACTGTGTATTTGCATTTGTTTTGGCTACATAACTGTTATGACTGTTCCTGTTAATATTCCGGTGTAAACCCACTGATAGTTGTTGTTTGATAGGAAGAGACGTTACACCATGAGTGACTTCATGTGTGGGGTTATTGACCTTCTGAAGCAGAGTGTAGCGTAAACAAGTGTTCAATAAAGAGCTCTCTCTTTCTGCTTGGGGTGGAACAGCAGGCTCAACCTGTGTGGTTCTTTGTTGTTTAGAGTCCTCAGCACACCACATTGGTGTCAGAAGTGGAATTCAAAGTGGGTGGCTTAGATTCTCAAAGAAGAGGAAAATAGAGGAGCTCATTGCCTGCCTGGAAGCGGTGAATGGAGCATGACCGAAGAAGAGGGAAGACCCCCAGGCAGTAGCAAGTGGGGAAATCCTTTGGGCCTGCCAGATGAAGCCACACACCCCCGCCCACTGGTAGGAAGCTGTTAGAGCTGATGAGGGATGCTTCACGCTCCAGGACCACGAGCGACCAGCCTGCCCACACTGATGGTGACACCTGGGAGCACCACAGCCTCATTGCTGGCAGCTAGGGGGGATAGCATCACCTACTTCCTGGACCAAGTGCAGCTTGCATGGCTACTAGGAGCCCCTGTCCGGGGGGTATGAAGCTGCCACGCTATAATGGGGAGGAATCTCCAGAGACCTACCTTATCCAGGTGCAGCTGGCTGCCCAGCTAAACGGGTGGTCGACAGAAGAGACAGCCAAGTAGCCCTCGCCTTGGAAGGCAGAGCCCTGCAGGTCCTCACAGATCTTCAGCTGGAAGAGTGTCTAAGTTGACCTGCCATCGCAAGAGCAATGCAGTGCCGGTTTGGCTGCCGTACGCATGCAGATGATGCCCGAGATAAACTGGCCAGCTGCCCACGAAGAGAAGGGGAGAGTTTGGGCACCTACGTTGCAGACCTTCGTCTTTATGTACGCAGGGGCTACCCCACTTTTGATGCTGCGGTACAGGAAGAGCTTGCTCTCCAGGCTTTTGTTTGGGGTCTCCAGCTGAAACGACTGCAAGAGCACATTCGCTTGCATGCACCAAATATTCTGGCAGCAGCTCTAACCGAAGCAGAAAACGTGGAACACGTGCTCAGCTCAGATGAATGCAGCCCCAGCACAAGTCACAGAGTGCGTCAAGCGGACTATGAAAGGGGTGACCATGAAGAGATGGCCCTCCAAGCTGCCTCGTTGTCGCGACGGGGAATAAGGCGAGCAGCTGGGCAATCCAGGGGCAATTGTCACTGGTGTGGAGAGCCAGGCCACATCGCACGCTACTGTCCAGCACCAAGCCCATGAATCCTGGCACCACAGCCATTGTTAAACTACCACATAAAATCAGTTCGAGAACAGTAAGCACAACCAAAATTCATACATAAGGTGCACCGGATTAAAGGTGCACTGTTGATTTTTGAGAAAATTAAAGGATTTTCAGTGCGCCTTATAGTCTGAAAAATACAGTAAACAGGTATTATTAACACATTTACATGGATACACAAATTAGCAGACTAGGTCTGACGATTAAGCACCCTGGAAAGCACTTCATACATTTAAAGGCAAGAAGTCGGTAGTGAATATAAAACATTTGAGGCAAAGCGTGAAATGGACATGGTGGACCGGCTTGTCTATTACATGTTTTGCCCCTGCTCTTCTGACCCCATTCTCTTTTTAAGTTCTTAGAACTCTTTTTCTTTGTCTGCTTAGAGAAACAAAGCAAAAAGCATAGCAAAAGTAATGGAAACAGTAACACAAAGCAGCAGTGTTTCTGAGGGATAGGCCAGGGTAGAAGTGGTGGCTTTGCTATAGGGCTGTTAGCTCCCAACCTAGGCTTAAAATCCCAAACGGTCTCTTTTCTTTCAGGGAGAACTATACGGGCTCATCCATCTACAAGAAACAATCTGAAGTGGAAGCTTCAGAAGGAGTATAAATGATCATCAGCTGAGTATCAGCTCCAGTCTGCAGGTAACTGGACTCGAGGCTAATAACATTTTCACGCCTGTATACCACAGGCTTCTGAGTGCATGCCTGTGTTATTAACCATAATGTTTTGGCTCATTACTGTGCCCTTTCTAGAAGGATAGGCAAACA
Organism: Benitochromis conjunctus; assembly: GCA_015052645.1. NCBI lineage: Eukaryota > Metazoa > Chordata > Actinopteri > Cichliformes > Cichlidae > Benitochromis > Benitochromis conjunctus. Next base: position 30,800 of record VOQK01032912.1, read on the forward strand.
CTTCAGACTACACCAGATCTATACTAGATCATGGATAATTTCACTATAAACCCAATCTAGGTTCTTTTCATAAACCTAATTATGAAATCTTAGTTTTGAAATCAAACTAAATAGCAAGTGAAAACAAAAACAAAGTGTAAAAATGTCAGACCACTGTGGTTCATGAACCCGAAGCCTGAGCGTTAGCTCGCATTTTGAAAACTGTTGCTGAAGAGGTCGTAATCAAGCCTGAGTGTGTGAGCTGGAAGTGAGAATGTGTTTCTGTCCCACTTCAGAAGACACTCACTCTTCTTCCTTCTTATGCAAACACCCAGGTGGGTTTTAATTCCTGCTCCCCTGTGCCAACCACTCTTCTCTCTGTGTTTGATTTTATTGTATTTTTTCAGATTGCCAGTCTTTCTGCTTTCCAGCAAGCTGCCTCACAATGATGTTGATGATGATGTTTCTGTGCATTGAGTTGATGTTTTCGATGAAGGTCTCTACTTCTTGGGTTCTGATTTTGATTTGGGTGCCATACATATATGAGAAGCAGTTGCAATGTGTTGTCTTACTGAAGCCCACAAGTTTACTTTCCACTCCCACTATATAAAGGTTGGATGCAATATGTGACGTTGGGAAATCGAGGGGATGCCCGTGCTTTTGCCTTTAGAAACTTTAGATGCAAATCTGATTGGAGTGGCTTAACTTACCTAACAGTATGTGGGGGTCACAACTTTTATGCAGGTTATGGAAACAGCTTTTAAAGTAACAGTGTGTTTTTTGTTGTGGGAAATCAAATGAAATATACACACAGTTTCTGTCCCGATACATTAAGCATTCCCACTGTTAAAAAGAAAGATGCAATTGATACAAAATAAAGTATTTCAAAAACAAAGGGCAATAAGCAGAGTTTTCAGCAATGCACAATGAGTGGACCTGGAAAAATGATAGCACTTGCAACGTAGATCTTCTGAAAATGATCAAATATCCCACATTAATAACTAATTACAGGCAGCTGTGCCTTCACTGGATAATTTTTTTCATTAATTTCAAGTTAAAACTCATAAATCCTGCTTTATAGAACACAGCCTGTATAGTAGCACTGAAGGATTGTTTTCTGAGCTCCCTGGGCAAAGTCAGATATTTTCACCTTGATTTACTGGTCTTAAATAGCACATGTGTGTTAGTGCAGGTAGTTAGGAGTCAAGCTGCTTGATTATCTCTCCCATATTACAAAGGCAAACCTGGAGTCCCGTGTCTTCTCCAAGGATACTTCAGCATGTGGACAGGAGGGCTGGGAGATCAAACAGCAAACCTCTTCTACCAGCTTATCTGCCATTAATCTTAGATGGCCTGCTGCAGACATTTAATGTTTTTAGAGCAAACACAAACTGTCTTCAGTCAGAACCGGTGCTTCAGGTGAAATCACCTTCTCCTTTGCTTTCAGAGTTTAACTTCAACTAAAAACTCCTTGCATCAACTTTCAGCCACAATCACTTGATGTGAATATATTCAATTCTGTGCCGTGTTGCACTGTACAATTCCAACCTAGTGTGACTTTTACATATGTTTTTTAGACAATATTTTAATAGATAGATATTTCATTGCTTCACGTTCACAAAATATGGGGTTATCTCAGAAGGCCTGAACTGAACCTGAGATTTCTGCTGGAGAGATAGAAGTGCCACAGAACTAGTAAATAATGACAGCCCCTACTGAGGATTTCCAAGAAGCATGTCCTCGTCAAAATCTGTCATTTAATAAAACAAAAACTAAACTTTCTTTATTGAATGCCAAGTGCTACATCTGATGAAAACCAGGTCTAACTTGTTTCCTGGACAGTGTTATTTCTATTGCTGGCAGCATGTGCCATGTAGGATGATGACAGCATTTATCACCTGCCTTATATGACATACAGATATTGAATATTACATAGAGCACCAGAGGTTCAGACCAAAACAAAACATTGCCCACGTAAATGTTCAAAATATTGTGAATAGAAATGTTAAGAATGGTGCTGAGGGTTGAAGGATGACCTGAAGCACAGCAACATTGAAACTGAGTGGGGGACAAACCAGGCCTTGCTGAAAATCTGATATAAACAGACCAAAATATCTGTTTTAAATGTTTTCTTTTCATATTTGTCACATTATTCAACACAATACACTTAATGGTTTAAAAGAATTTATGTTGATGTCAGCACTAAAAAACATAAAAGTCAAGCTTGTTAAATAGTTTGTGAACAAACTATTTAACAAGGCCACTTGGGAATAATTGTGAAAACTGCATGGATACATCAGATTAATTTGTCATGCACTCTTGAAATTAGTTTAGCACAAATCTCAGCTTGAAAGATTTTGCCGTTTTGGACACCAGAAACTAAGATTAATGCGGGGATTACAACTTTTTCAGAGGTCTGTCCCACCCATCCCTGCCAGTAAATTTAATTCTGGGAAACAGTGGCACACTGATGTGTCACTGCGTTTTCCCTCTGAGTCCAGAGCACTCTGATGCTTGTCAAGCTCACCTGGGAACAAAAACATGGATGAGAACTGAAAGAAGAGAAAAATGCATGTCAAAGAAAGAGACATCTCCAACAAATTTTGTTGGTTTTATTGATTCACATGCAAACTCAAAATAAATGAATAAATCACTCCCCTTGCTTTTCAGTTTGGAAATTTCTCAGACGACAGTGTTTTGTGAGCGAAGACAAACATAGAAGCTATTCACTGCTGTGTTTATGATTGCAATTCTACCAACGTTTTTGTTCATATAGAACAAAAATTCCAGGAAATCCAGAACAAAAAAGTAGGGCTGTCAACGTTAACGCATCATCATGATTAACGTGATTAAATTTTTTTTAACACATTTAACCCATCTGGAGCGCAGAATGGACAAACTTTGGACAAACTGCTCAAAATGCGTTGACAGCAACATTTCAGGGATTTTGACTCATTCTGTGCTCCAGATGGGTTAATTGCGTTAAAAAAAAAAGTATCGCATTAATCGTGATGATGGATTAATTCACGTTAATGCGTTAATGTTGACAGCCCTACAAAAAAGGTATAGTATCTAAAAAGCACAGTCAGTCATTTTTGAGGTTATTTAATAGAAAAAAATTATACTCATGAATATAGATACAATAGTGCATAATTACATATTCTAACAAACTGATTCATTCTCATAAACCTAAAATAACAGATTAGACATGTGACCTTCCTGTCTCTGGAAAGCCAACAGGAGCTGGCTAAATAACAACAAGAACTATGCCAGCTAATGTTATGCTCGAGTGTTGCGTCATATGACGGTTTATTCACCAACCCTTTGAGTCCAACAAAGTTGCATTCAAAGACAGTTTCACTAACAACAGCAAACAGCAGCTAACAGTAGCCAACAGCGGCAAACACAGCAGGCCTGCTAGCAGTTTTGCATATCCTCAACAGCTCACCTCAGTATGGCTGTCACTGGTCAAAAGTGAGCTTCTCTGACTCATTGACCCATATCAGACTCCTTTCACAAAGCCATACAGCCTCTTCCAGAGCAAATAGGGGTAGACATTTCTCACCCAGCATTGACAGCTGAGATAAGCAGTGAACTGACAGCCTTCTACAGATAGGGCAAAACTCCAGGGCAGATCTGGATCCAGTTCAAAGAGTAGGAGAAAGCCACCAACCAGCCATGGCCTTTATGACATACAGTTTTAAATCTCTTTTGGCTGACTAAAACATGATTATAGCAGCAGCCGAAGCTAATATTTTAAGTTGACTGCATTCTGCAATTTATTGACATCCAGTGGTGAAAAACTAACCACTGTAACTTTAAGTCAGGGGGTTTTAACCATAGCCAAAGAATGTCAATGCCAGTTTTATTGTATATAGCATATTGCACACAAACGTAATGTGCTTACCACAACAGATAAAACCATGAAAACATAAACCTGCAAGACTAAAAAGATTTTGTGTTTTTGAATGTAGACACAGATGTAACTGACCTCAGATCACAGGCGTGTTCCAAAGAAGATGACCACCAGATCTAATTCTAGGAACAGTTAGAAGAGCTGCACCTGATGATCTGAGAGGTTTAGTGTCTTGTTATAGACATTGAGCAAGTCATAGATGTACTGGGAAGTTCTTTATAATCTAATAGAAGGATTTTAAAGTAATTCCGTGTTGAACTGGCAGCAAATTATTTTAATACTGATGTAATATGTTCAGAAATGTCCATGTAAGGACCATGTAAGATGAAATCACAATTCTGCAAAACGAGCATTACAGTAACCTGTTTGACATGAATACATGGACAGTTTCAGTTTGAGATAAGAATTTTTTTATATAGTTTTTATATATTTTCTAAGTGGTAAGAAGTCCTGATGAAAGGAGGACTATAGCCTTGTCTGGCTAATTTTATTTCATTGTTGCAGCAATGAGATGTTTTTTATAAAAGGTCTGAAGTGATAACATAATTAAAAGCATAGCTGTTAAACCTCAATTCACTAGCAGGGACAGTACCTCAATTATGATTAGACAGTGTTTATTGAAAGAGAGTGGCAGATGTGCTTGAGACTGCAGTTTAGGGGAAAATTTAAGTGAGGACTGGCAACTGCTCCCACGCCAGTTAAATCCCCAGAGAGCAGAAAGCAGCGCTGACTGAGATTTACAAAGATTTTGGAGGTTGCTGTGGATGTATAACTGTTGTAGCCAGTTTTACATTTGAAATTGCTTCAAGGTGCTACAATAATAGACCTACAATGATAGAGAGAAAACCCTAACAATTAAACAACTGTCCTTGAGCAGGCTCTTGGTGACAGTAGGAAGGAAAAACTCCCTTCTAACAGGAAGAAACCTCTTGCAGAACAGGCTCAGGGAGGGGCGCCTATCTGCTGCAACCGGTTGGGGGTATCTTGATGGAAGTGGTTATAAGGATCTAAGTGGGAAACATGGATTCGAGCATAATGATAAGGCGAGTGAGGCGATAAGAAGATAAGGGGATAGATCAAGAGGTCTTGATGTCCCTGGAGGCCTTTAATGAGTAGCGACAGCTGAGATGGTGAGTAGCTTAGCAAAAAACAAAAAAAAGTTCATCACTCACTAAAAAACTTGCTTTATGAGTCAGTTTCATTAAAGAAGAAGTCTAATACAATATATTTTGTTAAATATGAAATCATGTATTGACACAGCTCTGCAGCTTCCTGTTTTTTCACTCAATTTTTTCTTCAAATAAAATAAATCAGTGATATTCACTGACTGCATGTGCTAAACTACTTTACATTTAAATGAACAGGCAGTTTGCTTGTTTTTTTGTTTGTTTGTTTGTTTTTGCATTATGAAGGGCCTGTTTATGATGGAAAATGACTGCTTTTGCAATCTACACCAAAATAAAAAGTACTTTTTGTACTCAGGGGTTTAAAGGGTACCATTTTTCCCAACATTGCACCACATCTCACAAAGTCTAAAAATACTGTAATAGATAAATAAAATAAAGATGAAAGTAGTTAATTGTTTTATTAGGCAGGTATAAACAAATCATGTTATTAGCAGTAACTAAATGCAGGCCTCAAGGGTGTTTTCAGACAACCCACAGTAAATATAAAAATCCTGCACAGACGAACACTGATCTCATTGTCTCTGATGTGAAGGTCTATGTTCTCAAAGGGTTAGATGTGATGGGCTTCAGGAGAGAAGGGGAGGAGCCATCTGTTGTGGCTTCAAACAGCTGCGCTCCACTTCTGATGTGCACGTAAACACAAACCTGAGGCATCAACGCTCCAGATGGTGAGGCTTCATGGCCAAACATGGAAACTTTGGAGGATGTACACAGAAAGAGGCTAGCTGGCAGAAATGAGACACACACGCTTACATATTCAGACAAATTTTATTAGAATGGACTGTCACGCTGAGCTGGTGGCTGCCCAACTTTTGTGGCCCTTCAGATTTAATTTCCAGAGTGTTTCATTACTTAAAATGTGTCAGAGGTGACACACAGTGGGAAGTGGAGCAAATGTTACTTTAGTTCTCTACAGAGAGATCCAAGTTTGGGGGGGAAAAAAACAAAAAAGAACACACACAAGTCTGGCAATGTTTTAAAAAGCGATTAAATATGAATCAGATGCACTGTTAGCAAGCGATGGGCCCGCCTTGAGCTGCAGGATGATGAATGAGCGCTCATGGCGAAGGATAGTAAGACAAACACCACAGCATTGCCAGGAGACAATAGAAGGCTGGGACATCTATCACGCCAGTTGTTGCTGTAGCAACCTGTCGCCGGTTGTCACCATGCGACCGCGCGTGCCGCTCGTTTCTAAGAGTCGTGGCCCTGGAGCATCACACGACGCAGAATTCAACAAATCAGAGCAAACAAAAGGGGGAAACTTTTGAGTGGATCACACACACACACACATACGCACACACACACTTAGCCTTGAAAAACTAGGCTTGTCTTTTTTTAAGTGCCAGCATTAAGCCTCGCACAGGGAACACAAACAAAATTACATTTCCATAATAATGTCTGCATGTGGATCGAATAATTGTTTCCAATATACCTAATATCTCCAACTAATTAATAGCAATTTTCATGTAAATTTGGTATGAAATTAGTTCATGGTATTTAGTCTCCGAGCGACCCTGCTCCACATTGATAAGACAACCTCACACTGCATTTCCCTTTCTGTGTCTCTTCCTCATCCTTGTTAGAACCATTTCTGTTTCCCCAGGGAACACAGGGAACCTTACAGAGTGAACTATAAAGAGAAGTGATCCAGTGCCTCCACTGCAAACAAATAGTACAATAAACTGCTAATGGTGTTACCTTTATTAATGTCTAAACAGCTTACATTTATAGTTCATTCCTCAACTTGAAAACAGTGTTTTTTGTTTTGTTTTTTGGGGGGAGGGGGTTTTGCTAACAGTGACTGTCTTTCCTTTTGGTAATCGGAAAACCAGGATCTCTGATGACCTTAACCAAGGATGGAAGCAAATTCAAACTGTCATAAACCTTAAAAATATGAGGACAAAAATAATAAAAACACTGAATAACACACAGGGCAAAGTTTTCCTTTAAATCCCCCTCAATATTAATATTGTGGCCCCTTCTTGTGTGTAATCCTGGAGCTATAGGGCCTGTGTAATCTGCCTCTAAAAAACGCTGACTCTGTCTTGCTTTGACCTCTTTATCTGGTCGTAAAGTGCAGGGATGATACAAACATACAGTATGACTCCCTCGCTTTCTATAATTCTGTATGGGATTAACCTTGAGCTTTGAGATGAGGGTCTGTATGTTTATGAAAATGTAACTGAGGCCACCGGTGACTGAAAAGCTGGTCCCAACACAACATTGCACAACATTGCATTGAGTAACACAACATCAGTGCATAGCAGCTTTTTCCCCTTCTCCCTGGAAAACACAGCAGCTGTACATTTAGCTCAAAGACACATTTTGTGACAAACTGCACAGAAACATTTGTGTGTTTGCTGATGTTTGTTGAAATATTTGAAAAGTTCCATTTGAAATGGCCTGCACCTTAAAAGGAAAGTTACACGTGTGTGTTTGCGCGCGTGTGTGTAATATGCATTAACCTGTCTGTCAGAGTTAATTGCTCATTATCTGAAGGAGGCAGAATGCCATTCTGGATCTTTCCAGCCCACTTTAACCCCTGCAAGGAAGGAGTAGCTAAGGAACTGACTGCTGAGTGTGTTTTTGAATTAAATTCACAAATAAGACTCCCATATCACATATATATCATGTTCTGCTCACCTGAGGTGATTATGGGGTTGCTTTTGCTCCCTTTTTCTTTAAAACATTGGTCTTTAGTGATAAAACGCAATCACATACTTGCAGCTTGAGCAGCAGGGCAACTGTGTTTTTGAAGCAAACAATTAGCCGACACACGACACCCTCTTATTAGCTACAACAAAAAAAAACATTTATTTGAAAAGCAGATTTCATTAAAACTGGTTGCTGGTTAAAAGAATCAGTCTAATAACACACATACTTTATGTGGTACGAATTCTCACCTCATAAGGATCTGTAATTTAAATCATTGTACCGCTGAATAAAGTACAATAATTAATAACAGTTATTAGAAAAGACTCATTAGGAGCTTTCTTTGTTCAACCATGATTTTAAAGGGCAATGAGTCATGTGTGACCTATATTGACCTCCATTGCTATGTTTGGCCGACTCAGAGGATGTTTCAGCACGACGGTTATACCTCTACAGCCCAGAGGAAGAAAAAAGGGACGGTGACAGTTCAGTGCAGGAATACATAACATCTCTCATCCGTATTGTAATCGGTAACGTGGGCTGGAATATTTTTGCACTTCCAGGCGCTGTGAATTCTGCCTTTTTCGCCACACACCTGCTCCCCTCTTTTTTCACACCTTGTCATCACCTTTCTTCTCTCCTCTCCTTCTTTTCTTTATTTTTACCTATCTTTCACCTATTTTTCTCCCTCATTCTTGCTTTGGGTCACTAATTGGAAAGTAGAGCTGGACCCCCTAATGTTCTTTCTACCTGGCACTAGTTCTCAGCTCTGTACATAAGGTGAGAGATATCACACTTTTTTCCTTTTTTATTTTAGGTGACGCAGCATGCTGACAGTTCTACTCATTTCTAGCTGTCCATCAGGTGGAAGACCTTTTTTCCCCTCTCTCTCCTAATCTTATTTTCAGAGCATGGCACCTTTTTTAGTTTTAATAAAGGTTTGAATTAAAGGTTGATTGAGTAAAATTTTCCCTTGTCAACTTTGTTTATTTATAAGCTCTGTTTATCTCATTGCCTTTTTATGCCTTTTTTTCTTTTAATGTAATGTTTTCACACATTATTCCTATTTCTTTTATTTATTTTACTCACAGATCCAAAATATTGATTACAATTTAACAAGGGCAAGGACAACAAGGTCATGGACTTGTCATCTCCTGCCTTATTTTCTCAGTTACAATTAACTCCAAGACAATATCAACACTTAAGAATCCATCCATCCATTCGATGGATCCATAAGATCCATAAGAATATGAAACAAATTACTTTTTTTGTCACTTTTGCTTTAAGAAGAATATCTGATCTGCCAAGGCATGGGTATTCACCCCAATTTTTATAGCATAATATCTATTAAAATTAGTATGCTGGTTCAATAGTGTTAAACTTAACACATCATGTTACGCTCACCCATACCACCAACTACCTCATTAATAAAACCACTGTAGACAGCCTAACCTCAGGAGGAGATAAGTCTGAAGAGGTCCAGAAACTGACATCATGGTGTTTATTAAAATCAACACTGGACACACAAAAAAACAAGGACGTCATTAACTCATCTGAGACTTGAATGCACTACTTTTGTCCTTTCTGAGAAAACAAAACAAAACAAAAAACACTGAAGAAAAGTTGATGGCAAACTTTTAATTATTTCACAGTAGTGTGTTTTAATATGTTACATTCGCTCCTGGCAAAAAAACAAACTCAAGAAAAGGACATCAGCAGAGCCCCTCCAAAAACGAGCCAGCCCTCTTTCCTCTCTCTCCAAGACATTGCAAACATGTTACCTCTCCAGAGCTTAAACGTTACTAAAGATTGTTTTCACTGTGGGCACTGCCTGTTTGAGCGTCAGCCATAGAGCCTCAGATGCTACAGGCCACTAAAAAGTTGGACCACCTGACTCATGACCACCATTTTTAGCTAATGTACAAAGTAGTCATAGTCGTCAATAATGCTCTCACTTTATTTCTCACCAATCACCAATTCCAGTCACTCACACTACTGCTGACTCCTTTGACTTGTCTCCACTCCATCGCTCACTCTAGAGAGTTGGCCCTTCATTTTTGGGATTTGGGATTTAAACCCCATCATTACAGAGCTCATCTGCTTATCCCAAGAAGCACCCAAGAAGCTTATCCCAACTCTGTCCATGGATGTTTGTGCTTGGAATTGCTTTTCTCGTCACACTCCAGATAAAATATGGATCCGATCAACGGCACACACTCAGATCCTGAAGGTTCCTGCTTATTTTCTTTGGATTACTTTCTTTGTCTGACCTGGGAAACATCGCCAATCCTCATGGACGCTTCAGTCTCAGGCTCAGATCTTTGTGCATTCTGTCCGCCTTCCTATTTCAGTTAACCTTGTTCATAAGGTAGTTTGTTCATAACCTATTCATAAGGAAGATGTTAGTAAACATTTTTTTT
>VOQK01032912.1:40976-56672 GCA_015052645.1 Benitochromis conjunctus
TGTATCCTGAATACAATGACAGTAAAGGCTTTCTGTCCTATTCTAATGTAAATTTCACATTAACAGCTGATGACAGGATGGGGGGTGGTGAGGATAGTCGGTAATTGATTTGACAGTGCAGTCTATTGTTAGTCTTCAACAACTAATCAGCTTGGACTTGTTGACAGCATCAGTGGAGTCTCCTCCTAGAAACAAGAGGGAGCCCCAGCTTCAGTGTGTGTGTGTGTGTGTGTTTGTGCTGTGACTAACAGACAAGAAATCAGAGAGGTGCAAACTTGTGTTTTGTAATCATGCTTAAGTGATGAAGATTGGGCTTTTGTTGCAGATCTGTTTGTGTGTCGGGAATATGAATTTTCCAGGCTAAGGATGTTTTTCTCAGTTGCATGTGCACACAGAAATTAAAAATGTGCCACTATTTCCTTCTCCATTCACACCGTCTACCATATGATTTGCTTCTTTGTATTGTCTTGTTGCATCAACCCTTTGAACCCAGATGAAGCATACAAACACAGTACTGCAAAGAAAGATTTACTGCCAAGACTATAATGATGAGTCATGAGAGATATGCATGGTTTTTCTTTAGCAGTTGTGTTTTGTTTATTAGGAATATCAGACTCCAATTTGTCTCTGGTCAGGAATGGTCAGGATATGTATTTAACCTGCTAACTCCTTCGTTAGCTCTTCCAGTGTTGTCGTCATGTCTGCAGGAAAGGAGGACCTTACTGTTAGTCTCAGCTTCCTCAGCATGATCCCTGTTGATTAGATCTTCTGAGAAAATTTCTTGAGAGATGGTTCCCCACTTCACAGGTGTGAGAAATGTATCACAATCTGTGTGGAAAAAGTCCTCTTTCGATAAGTAGTGATGAGGTTAATTAAACACAAAGAATCTCTGGATGAGAAGGCTTAGCATCTACATGGTGTAGTGTGCTGGCTGAGAAGAAGGAGGAATAAGTCTGGATTGGCAGGGGTTCAGACTACGATTGAGTTATAGGCATATGTAGTTAGTGATCCAACGCATGATGTCAAGCAGCGCCTGGGCATACTCCACGAGGTTCTGGAACAGCTGTTTGTGCCGACCCAGGAGGGTTCTTTGGCTAGAGATGGCTTTTTGGGGCTGTGGCTGCACTCAAATAGTCCAAAAAATTACCTCATATGTCTTTTTGTAATCACTTTTCCTTGGACTTGATGGAAAACGTCATGAGGTCCAGAAAAGATGGGAAGGGGGACTTGGAGCACTGAGGTGAACTGCAGCGAAAATCTTACTGCTCAATAAAGTCACTGTTCCCTCTCAGCTGAATTCTACTGATACACTTTGACCCTAATTCATGCAAATTGGTTATGTAAACCTTAAACACCCATTCCGACTACATGTTATTGCAGTGCAAACTCAGTTTAATTATTCGGTTCAGAGTAGTTTAGTTCTTCTGCAGAAATCGTGGCAACCAGCATGCCTGAGAACAACACCGAGTGGATGGGCCTATGCACATCAGACTTTGGGTCGCACCCCTCATGTCTCTTTGAAACTAGAAAGAGGTCATACGGCATCTTGTGCAGCTTGTTTTAAAGCATGGCCTTACTCGAACATTTCAAAACAAATGGAAATGTGCTGGGGGATCTTTACGAAAATAATACATTTAAATCATTTGAAAAACTTGCAGGAGACTTTGCTTTACCTCGGCAGGAATTTGGGAAATATTTGCAACTAAGACACTTGATGGGTAACATATTTGGCTTACCCGCAAAGTTTCCTTTGAGCTGTGACATTCTGGAAGAAATCAAAAATATCTTCGGGCGTGGACGAATGTCCCTCAAAAGAATGTGGGAAATGGATTTGAATCTCAGATTTACAGTGGAGCAGTGGAATAGCATTCTTAGAAATCTGAAAAAAATGTCACGTGAACTGCATTCAAGACTGATTCAATTCAAGATTTTAAACAGAGTTTATTGGACACCCTCACGGTTACCCAGGGTGGGTTTAGCGAATAATGATGGATGTTGGAAGTGCAAGCAGGATAGTGGTACACTCTTAAATTTGCTTTGGGGATGCCCCAAGGCCAGGATTACTGGACTCATATTCACACTGCAGTAGAGAAGGTTGTTGGCCAAGGGGTCCCATTCATGAACAGTCTTTATATACTAGGAGACCCTTCTTCTCTCGCTCATTGGGTACAAACGGCTGTTATGGTGGGGAGGAAACTGTTGGTGAGAGAGTGGAAGGCCTCATCAACTCCTACCTTCTCTCAATGGTATATTTCCCTGGGTCAAGTGGCAGCTTACGAAAGATTATCATACAGGCTGCTAAATAGACTGGATGAATATAATGACAAATGGGCCAACTACCTCTCATATACAGGTCAGTGATGTATCCGGCTCAAGTAGTTAAGGTCGTGATTAATCACAACAGCTGTAATCAGATTTATGTGGAATATTGGTGTCATTGTTTATTTATGTTATATTTTGCACTCTATTCTTGATGAGATTATGTACAGATTTGCCATTGCAACTGTGTTAAGGAGTGAAATGCCCATTTTGGTTTTGTTTGTTTGCTTATTTATTTGATTGTATGTTTGTGTGTTTTTTTTGTTTTTTTTATAGCGAAGGGAAAAATTCAATAACATTCAAGTCATTAAAAAAAAACAAAAAAAACAAATGGAAATGTGTTGAGAAGATGCGCTCACAGTAAGCTTTCCTTGTGTGTATGTGTATGTGTATGTGTGTGTGTGGTGAGTTCATTGATCCACTTCTGCACCTGGAGAAAATGTCTCTCCTGTTGTCTCCTGCTTTGCCCCTAAAATCTGAAACAGGTATTTTTGCACTTTTGTAAGTGTGGCTTTCTTCTTCTATGGTGGTAATTATGAATATGTTGTGTGAGCGTAGAATAGCAAAGTGAGTGGAGCAGATTGCTCCAATGTGAAAGCTGGTTTCCCGTTCAGTTCAGTTCATGTGGTCTGCTGTCGACCCTGAGGCTACATAAAAGGAAACATGCTGGTAAAGAATGTCACTTCATAACCAAGGCTGGAATTTAAAAGGTTTTCCATTTTTCTTTTAAAGTGAAATTAGTTTTTAATTTGTTGTTTATATTTTATCTTCTGACTGAAGATATGATCCAGTGCACTAAATGCACTTAAGACTGGACCTACCTAATAATCCTAAAGATGAACTGAGGATAAAACTAATGCAAACTGTATTACAGTCAACTTTAAATTCCCCCCGATCAGCTTTTGGATATATAAATTTATGTTCTTCACAAGTCAGTGACTTTCCAATGATGTTAACATAGCCTTCTGTTCATAGGTTCAAAACACCTGCAGGTTATGGCATGAAATTGATTATTAATGAGTAGTTCCCTGATCTACAACACAGGAAAGTTGTTGTTCATTTATTTTTTTATTAATGGCTGGTCTGCTGTGATAATGAAGTTAATAAAAGGAAGCAGTGAAGCACCATTCCTCTGTAACAGAGTATCAGCATTAAGAAAAAACAAATACAGTAGTGTTCATTTTGAGATGAAAGTCAAATTAATTTAAAATACTGTTTTGTTTTCCTAATCTACAGAATTCACCCAGCTCTTATTTTGTCTGCCGCACAAATGGCATGATAGGAAATGTTTTAACAGAGTGAAATAACCTAAGAAAGATGGAGTTTTCAAGGTGCAGCCTGTTTCTGTGGAGTCTACTTTGGCCAGATTATGCCACAATTACCTGGCTGAAAGTACAGGACAGAAAGAAATTAGCACCTTTACGATGCTTTGCTGATTAGTAAATGGAGGACAGGTGTGAAGGCTAATGAGCAATCAGGAGTCCAGGAGGAGGCGGGGACATGGACACAAACACAGACGAAGCAAAACAGAACAAGAGCTGAAATGAGCACACACACAGAGTCAGGTCTGTGTGCGCCTGCAGCAACTCTTAAACTGTATTATGTGCTCTCAGATGTTTATGGACCATTGTTGGTGCCGCAATGTGGAAAAAGCCTGACTTTAAAATCCGGAAAGTAATTCCACCCCACAAACCCCACGCAGAGGACATGTCTGTGGCTTTCAGATGGAACACCAGGCAGCCACACACAAAAATAAACTAGCTTAATATCATGTAGACAGCTAATCAGAGGCCTCTAATACAAAGCAGGATTTGGGGCGATCAAGGTAACTTGAAGTTTAACCACACCAGTCCTTCTGGCCCATCACTGATTATCTATTAGACTGCGAATTGATTTTAATACTACATCACTATTTTTTAAGCCCTACACAGTCTGGCCCATTCCTATATAAGCAAGATGCTGACTCCATATGAGCCTGGCTGTTGCCTGAGATCTGTTGGCATGGACTTGTGAAGGGTACCAAAGTTCGTCTAGTCAATAAAGCCGATCAAGCCTTTGCAATTGGGGTCCCACGACATTGGAATTCCCTGCCTGAGGAGCTCAAGGAGCTCTCTAACCTTATTTAAATCTCCTCTTAAAACATATTTTATCATTTAGTTTCCTAATGCTAATGCCGTTATCAAATATTTTACAGTTTAAAAGATCCAAAAGTGCATGTGTATTGGTTTTTCCTTCTTTTTTCTTATTCTTTTTCATTTAAAATTCTTTTTTAATTCCATTGTATTTATTTAAACTTCAACTTTTCATATCTATTGTGTTTATTATTATTCAGCACCTTGTAATTTTGTTTTGAAGAGTGTTTTATAAATTTAAGTTCAACCTTTGATGCCGAGTATTATGAAGGTGGTTCAGTTCTTACTAGGATACATCACCATGGTAAGTTGTGCTGCAAAGCTAACCTGCTCCGCAGCTAGATATGTTTCAGATTAGAAATCAATAGATTTGAAATCATTGCTAATAAATTATCCATAAAATTGCACTCTCTCTCCCAGAAGATACCTTGGACTTCACACCTTGGTGCATTGATATAGGATAGTTTGATCACCCTACATGGACTAGTAGACTGTAGACCATGTCTGTTAATAGTCATATGCTGCCAGCACCACATCATTCATGTGAACACACTCATATTGTATCTCATTTTTTTTCCTTCACCTGCGTGAAGAATAGTCCTTTTGTGCATTGGACACTGACACTAAAAATCTAAATTGCTTTGGAGTAATCAGTAACTAAAGATCAATGTCGATGTGACAGAAGCCACAGGAAAATATGAAAAAAGGTTTATTTTGACCTCGAAGAACATCCAAGTTGCAGCTAATATTTTCAAGATAAACTGTGCATGTGTCTATTTTGATATTATCAGATAGCTAATTTCATAGAAGCACAATATCCTTAGGATGGAAAAAAATCAGATAAAGCTGAGGACACGCAGACGATAACCAGCCCTGTGAATAAACAGTAAGTTACAGACATGACCTCACTTCCAGAAGAAAGTTAGTCAGAGCAGATTTACGACACTGGCTTTGAATGAGGAGATTTCTCACTGGCAGACAATTAAGAAATAGTTCAAAGAGGAGTATGATTTAGCTTGAAAATGGCAGAATAGAGGACTCGGGTTTAGTCTGGACAGCGTTTCATTGGACAGGATTTTTGTGTAATAAGATGGTCACTGATGTCATGAGTTAAGTTGTTCTTTGTCACAAACCAATCATATTGCATGTTTCACTATCTACATGATGCATCTTCTCCTCCTCCTGCTGCTTCCCCTCTTTATTATCATATATTATTATCCTTAAATCCTGCTCTGTTCACTCAGGATGCTGAGACAATCCCTTGGGCACAGGGCTATTTTGAAGATGCAATAGTTCACTTGATGGTTAAAGTCCTCCACAGTAAAAGAGCAATGCCAAGGAGGATGATCTTCTGGTGCCTTTGTAGCTGATAATGGTTAGAATAGTTTGTGGGCCAAGAAGTCCGAACAGAATGTCCTGAACTAGACATTAGAATAAGAAATATTAACATGATCAAGGCTTGGCAGGGGGGTTGTTTTGTTTTTTGTGTCTGTCTTTCTGATTCCAGGAAAAGGAGCAGATAGGAGATCATGATGTCGGACTGAACGGAGAGGATTCGAATGCAGACATCAGGATGGGTTTCGGAGGAATAATCATTTGTTATTGTCACAGTATATAAGCTGTACGGCCCGATGAGGGTCATCCTATGTGTGAAGACGGATGCTTGATTTTCACACAGGGGTCCAGCGCTGTAACTTGTCATTTCAACTGCTGAAGCAAATGAAATCTTTTAAACGACAGATATTTCTCCTGACTTAATCTTAATCTTAGGATTAAGATCATTTAGGACATAGGATTTAGAAATTCATACCATAGGTGCATCTACTAGGAGGCAAAGTGGTACCAGTGGTCACCGCCAGTATTTTTGTTCTTCAGGTGTAGCTGGTGGTTGGTTAGTTTTCCATTATTTGGATCTCTGACAAAGTGATTGCTCTTCTGAATTTAGCGGCTTTGTGGTATTTGTGATAAGGTTTACATATTTCTTTCACTGCCCTTTACCAAAGAGGATGTCCTTTATTTTCCAAACTAATTGTTCTACTTATTATTTCATTTAAGGCTGGTCCAAATGTAAGTTGCCCTAGACTGTCCGTTGGCCAGTTTATCAATCACAAGATCTAAACTTTAAGTTGTTTTTTTTTCATGATTGATAGAAAGTACATAAATACCAACCCAATGCTTGGACTGGCCCATTATTTCATTTTTAGCAATAACAGAGTGAGAGAGAACCCCCTGAGAGGAGAGGAGAGCTGCTGTATGGGAACATACAATGATATAAAGCAGCACTTTTGTTTTTGCTCTCATTTTTCATGAGCTGACCTCAAAGATCTGACATTTTTTCTACATACACAAAAGACCAATTACTCTCAAATATTGTTCACAAATCTGTCAAATCTGTGTTAGCGAGCACTTCTCCTTTGCTAATAATCCATCCCTCCTCACAGGTGTGGCGTATGAAGGTGATGATTAGACAGCATGAATATTGCACAGATATGCCTTAGACTGCCCACAATAAAAGGCCTGTGAGGTGGGATGGATTATCTCGGCAAAGGAGAAGTGCTCACTAAGATTTAGACAGATTTGTGAACAGCATTTGAGAGTAATGGGTTTTTTGTGTATATAGAAAATGTTTTAGATCTTTGAGTTCAGCTCATGAAAAATGGGAGCAAAAACAAAAGTGTTGCTTTTATATTTTTGTTCAGTGTATTTTGAATGAAAAAAAAACTGGAAAAAAAAACGACAACAGTCCTTTTGAGGCAAATGTCTGGCTAAAAAGAACCAAAGTGAAAAGAGAATCTCAAGCTTCTTGTTGATGTTGTATTTTTTTCTTTCTTTTAGTCTACTTTGCTTTGAATCCTACTTTTGAAAATCCAGATTCTTTGCTCTTTTACATATTTGTTGCCTTGTTCTCGTTTTCCCCCGATTTAGCAGAAAAGAAGTTTTGATTTCTTATCAGTGACTGAATTTCTGGTCCAGTTACATCATAGTTTCTCTGATGGCTTTAGTAAAGATATAAAAGGTCAAGTTATTTTAGGTGAAACATTTTACTCGCTGCACAGCTGTGAATCCACTCAGTAGAAGGCAGAAAATGCACCAATGTGACAGGATTGTTTTTTTTTTTTTACTGTTTTATATTTTGTTTAAAAAATAGTCAAACTTTTACTCCCACAGCACTTCTGTTTTATTAGATAAAACATTTTTTTAACTTTTGAGTTGATTTTCACATTTTTAGAAGCTCTCCTTTCACTTTTTCATGTTTTTATCTCAGCTACTCAAAATACTGAGCCAATATTTCTACCTCAGAGGATAGAAGACAGCTTCTTGTTTTACTTCCTACTGCTTTCATCTTAGTGTTTATTCATCAGGCTAAATGCAATCACATTTCAATTAAAACTTCCCACTTCATTTAATTCATTTTTTAACTGTGCCCACAGTAAATAAGTACTCCAAATAAACAGGCTGATCCAGCTCTACTGGTGCAAGTGAAAAATTTGCATTTTGTATCAAGTCAGCGTTGCGGAATATTCTCATTTTCTTACAGTTGTACTTGACCGTAATTCATCCTCTGCAAAGCTTGACACTGAAGTTAAATTCAAATTAAAGTTTATAATTTAAATACTGCATTACAAATGGCAAACAGGTAACAAATATTACAAGTCCATGATGTGTTGCTTCTACATTTAGGTCCTCATTCATCATTCTAGCATTTAGAAAATTACCTAACCAGCTTTCAGCCCAGTTATCCTGTGAATCAGGTCTATCTTTGCTTTCGAGGTGTTGACCCGTTTAGCACTTGGTAACCTTTTTGAAAGAAAGAAAAAATCTAAATAAAGATATTCACGCCATAAATTCATCACAACTTGCACCTTATCCCCTGATTTTCATTACTGAATTAAAGCAAAACAAATCCTGCATACCCTTTATTAAAGCATTTGTTTTCAACTGAATCGTAAAGTTTTCAGCCAAACATTTTGAGGCCTACAAGAGCTTCACTTCAGTCTGCTGATGGAATGTGGTGTTAGTGTGTTTGACGGCTCCTGGATCAATGAAAGTCAACACTCTCACCCTTCTCTTGCTGTGTCTTTTGGAGCTAACTGAGAGATCCAGCATGGAAAACAATGGAGTCGTAGTTTGGATAACACGAGAGCAGAAGAAAACCTCAAATTTTAAAAAAGAAAAAAGCTTCAGCCCTCACTCAGAGGAAGCGGACGTATTTACTGACTCGACCAAGATAAAAATCTTGTTTAGGACATACGAATAAGTACATTTTGGAAAGTGATTGCACTGAACGCACAGCACTGGAAACCACGGCAAGTAGAATGGCAGATGTGATTGTTTGGTGCAAATCATGCAGTTCTTTCCTCCACGACTGTAACACTGCCAGAAGTGTAGCACTGCTCTGTCTCCTGTAGGTCTCCACACAGCTTTCACGTTTTGTTTACTTGTGCTTTCATTTACAACAAGGGTTCACACTCCAGCATGAGTGTTCATATGCTCACGCACTTTGCCTCAGCCCAGCCCATGGCACGGCCGCACGCACCCAATGTCAGCTCGCTCAGTCATTTGATGGTTTCTCCCACACCGGCCGCCATCAGTGCTTCCAGGGGGGTTCTAGCATGCTGCTGCATAAATAGGACAGACTGATTAATCAATGTGCCACAGCTGTGCCACTCAGCCTCTGATTGCCACTGAACCCTGAATCTCCCGTTCCACCTCTACTCCCCACAGCTGAGCCAAAACCACACCCACCACCACAAACCAACAACATTCCTAAAAAAAACTTCTTTTTTGTGGAACACCTAAACTCTTTTTCCTCCTTAACAGCAGGTGTTGTGTCCTGAACATTTGGTGTACACAGTGTCTAAATGTACAGTACACCCATAGAATACTGTACATTATGGGTTTATGCTTTTTATGGCAGGGAAACCCTCTGATTCCTAATGACAACACTACATTCAGCAAATATAGTAAAATATCACAATTCTGTCAGGCCATTGATAATAGTGCTGCTTAACCACTATTTCACTGTATATGGCACACTTTTTATTGACGTGTTTTGTTTTATTCATGACTTAGCCTCAATACAAATGGACAGTATCCTGCAACTAGTGGTTTGAAAAGTTTCAGATGCATTGATACATAAAATAATAATAATAATTTACAAATCTTTCTCATAGTAAAACAGTGTTATGGGTTTGAAGTCACCACCAGGTTTTTTGGTTTTCAAAGGAAGACTTAAAATCCCATGTGAGTGTTTCTCAAAAAGCAATGAGATGCATGAATTAACAGTGTTAATGGTAAAAAGACTCGTTCGTAGTATTTTTTTCTACTCGACTGGGGCTCTCAAACTGCTTTATACAACATTCCTCATTCACGCAAGCCCTTTTTTTCTGTCCAAGTTCTTTCTGCTTTACATTCACAATCCAATAAACAATTCAGAAAACAACTTGAGGGTTGCACGCTAAGAATACTTTGGCACTGTGGCCGCCAGGGATTAAACCACCATACTTCCAATTAGTGGGTGACCTGCTCTACCTCCTGAGCTACAGCCACCCCTGTGTGTTAATGACACAGACAAAGGGAACAACTGACTCGTAAGAAATTTACACTTTCTGCATTTACTTAAGGGCATCAGTAGAATTTTATTTTTTTACACTAAACGCTAAACCCCATAGACTTCCTCTCAGCATCACTTGTTTATCTCATGTTGTCCTTCTTAAACACTCTATTCGTCTCACATTTAGTTTGCTGGGATCTGGTTACCGTACACGGGATGTGAGTGCAAATTGTCATTTGAGTAAGGCCTGGTAATCTGTCCAATGTTTATTCAAATGGTAACTCAATGTCAACTGGACCAGAATGTATATTTCTGTTCAGAAGACTTCAAGATTTTGGCCGACAGCGTGCAATACCTAAGAGATGTCTCACTCTTAATTAAAGTTTGCCTTTTTTTGCCAAAGAATCTGGAGATTTCGGACATAATACAAGTCAGGATTTTATTTTTATTTTTTGGCATTCATTCAAAAGAAATGATGAACCAAAAATCAGTGGACACTTATTTTTCATAACCCCCAAATACCCATAACATGTTTTGCTTTTAAAGTGGATCTGCTTGTTCCAGATTATAGTAGCTAGTCAGTATGTCAAGGTGTAGTAAAATGCAAAAAAAACAAAACAAAGCCAACCAACAAACATATTTCT
The DNA here is from genome assembly GCA_015052645.1 of Benitochromis conjunctus. Taxonomy (NCBI): domain Eukaryota; kingdom Metazoa; phylum Chordata; class Actinopteri; order Cichliformes; family Cichlidae; genus Benitochromis; species Benitochromis conjunctus. The sequence goes on from VOQK01032912.1 coordinate 51,626, forward strand.
GTATTTTTTTATTAGAACAATTAAAATGAAAAAAATGACAATCCATTTGTGTCAAAAAGCAATAAACAATATTTCATTTTTTTTTAAATGCACAGATACAGAAGCAAAGCTGAGAGTTGCGAGGTCATTACACACTTAAATGCACAGAGGAGATTTTAAAGTGGAAAGTAAAAAGCAATAAATCAAAGCATCAGGCCTGAAGCAACTAAAGTTATAGGAAGGTGTTCGAGGAATGTTTTTAGCAGGCTCCCAAAGCAAGAAGCCATGTTTGGATGTACATGCATGTACTTGCTCTCCGGGTCCATCAAATTCACCTGTGTCCCACCTCTGGTCCAGTTAGAACTGGTTTCTCGGGGCATGAGGCGTTCAAGGGCTGAACTACAAGAACGCATGGGACTGTGCATTCATGTCCATCTGCATGCTTTTGTGCGTGTTAGCCTGTTTACTTCTTGCGGTAGTTGTCTGCATAAGCTCTGTGATCATCCTGCCCGGGATACTGGTCTCCATAGCGCCTCAGTATGTCCTGGAGGCTGGGCATGCCTTGTGAGAGAGGCTGGTAGGGTGTGTGAGACTCCTCCTGGCCGCTCTGGTAGGGCTCTGCTTCGTACTGGTCCTGATTAACCTGCTCTCTCTCGGCTGCCGTCTGGCTGTGGTCCTCAACTGCATGATGTTCAGGCTGGCTTTGAGGCTGCTCAGTCTCATGGCGACGCAGGCGGCAGTCACGGTCATACTCGGGGTCACAGTGTGGGTTTTCAGGCTCCATGACGCCGTTGCGGGTGCCGTCAGAATTCAGGTGGGGCTCATAGGCCTCAGAAGGGTAAGGGATGCGGCGGTGAACTCCAGAGCGAGGTGCGCTGGGCTTCACAGGATAGCATTCACGGTCATAGCCAATGAAACAGTCGTAGCCCTCCTTGGTTTTACCTGGGGGACCCAGAGGGTGGCGTTCCTCCTGGGCAGGTTCCTCATAACTGGGATAGGAATAAGGGTGCTGCCGCCTGGAGGAGGGAGGGGTGTGCCGGTGCATGGCGCCTGCTGTATCACGCATAGCAGAGTAAGGATCGTTGGAGTTCGCCTCAGGAGAAGCCCCCATACGTGGAGCATATGGGTCATTAGCGTGAGCTTGGGCCATGTATTGGCGCAGTATAGCAAATAGGTCAGTAGCTGGAGGAGAAGCTGGGGCACTGGCCTGGCGATACATAGCATAAGGATCAGTGACTCTGTTAACATTAGAATAAGAATCCCTATACATGGAATAGGGGTCATACTGCTCAGCAGGAGGGGCAGCACGGATAGCAGCGGCCTGATCTCTCTCATTACTTTTGTATGACTCTGGAGGAGTGGAAAATCTGGTGGCGGTAAGAGGGTTGCAACCGTCTTCAAAAAGAGGATTGCAGGATCCTGGTGCAGCTTGGGGAGCCTGGAGGTATAGAGTCAAATTAAAATATAGCAATTAAAAAAGCTGTTGAAGGAAATTAGTATAACGAATAACACGTACCATATTGGAGCCAGAATAGGCATTCACATAGAGGCCAGCAGGAGCTTTCTGCACAATTTTGCAGGCAGGATCTTTCTTGGGGTCACAGCCAAGGTGGGCATATGATGGACGGGACCCACCAGAGTACCCATAAGCAGCTTTCAGATGGTACTGCAGACACTCCACATCATCTGAGGCACAGATCCGCAGCAACTCTGTCTTCTGCTCCTGAAGCACAGGAAACAAGGATCCATATTTTGAGATGGGTTCAATTATTCTCATTGAAAACATTTGTAAGCAATTAAATTATTGCTCCTGCTGAATGCATCCATCTTGAGCAACAAAGATAGATATAGGTTTGAAAATCTTACCCATAGGGCTTTCAGATGCAGCAGTCTAAGGTTCTATTATCTAATAATAACATAAGTTTTAACAAGAACTCTAAATTCTAAATAAAGAACTCCAAAAACTCTCTAAATTACCTTACATGCAAACAATAATCAGTTTTTCAGTTATAAACAGTTTGTAAAATTGTGATTTTTTTTATGGTATGATAGAAATTTTGCAATAAATAATTAAGTAATTAAAATACAGTAAATATACATATACCACGCACAAAAAACTACTATAGCTTACCATGGTCAGGAAAGGCATCGTGGACGGAGAGTAGTAGTAGTACCCTGACTGAGGGTCCTTGGCTGGAGCAGCAGAGTGGACGTACTGAGGAGCAGGGGTGGCAGCCGGGAGCACCAATGGCATGTAGGGGCTCTTTCCCTGGACTAAAGCCATGTACATGCAGTAAGGGTCCTTGGTGGGGTCACAGGTTTTCACTGGGGCAGGTTTGGGGGGTTCCGCTTTAGGATTGGCCCTGCTGGTGTAGGAAGCCATGCAGCTGGGGTCTTCAGAATCGGAGCAGGACTTGTAAACATCTCCCAGGTGTCTCAAGTAAGCCTTGTAGGAGCGACGCCCCTCAGCGCGGTTCTTGTTCTGGAGGTAGGCGAGGAAGATGCGATCCATCTCCTGAATCTAAAGGGATTAGGGGTTTATTGTTTTTTTCATTGATCTGATGACCTGTAACATCAGTAAAAGTAAAATACTGCCACTCTCTGAACATCCAGTTTCACAGGAAGGCGCTCACGAAATGGTTCAGAAAGAAAGGGTACTGTGGGCATCTGGCCTAAATTGTAAACTGTGTGTGGTAAACATTTGTATTCTGGCAATTTTAATTATGCTTTTTTAATATAAGAGTATGAGACCATAAAACAGCAGTAATAACCAGCTTCTTCCTATTCATACACACAACTGTCCTCCTAGCCTCTGTTTTTGAAAATCGGTGCTGTCAAGGGAGTAACTGACCAATTAGCATACATTAACAGAATGCTAGCTTTTTATTGGTAACCCTGTTTTATTGATTTTAATGTTGAGGTGTAAGAGAGAGGTAATTTTTGTATGTTTCTTTTGTCTTATTGTGTTTTGCAGGAGGTGTGAAGCTTTATTTTAGCCGTTTAGGTAAAAGAACCGGGACAGGCATGTGTAGATCTGGTGACTGCTGCCGAGTCCTTTGGTCATTTGATTATCTGTGCTTTAATTCATGTTTGATAAAACTCACTCCAACAAGTTTTCCTAGCAGAAAATCACTTTTCAAACTATTCCTGAGTTTACCGGCTTGTTAACTTTATATGTGGGGAGTTATATATTCAGGTTTAAGATGATATTACTATTTGTGACTTCTTAGTTACTCCATGTTGCCTCTCTCCTTGGTTTAAAGGAGCACAATTGTCCAGAATCCAAATTCCCAGTCCTTCCAAACCTACATTTTTTCTACCTTTGTCACGGCTAAAAACAAGAGCAGCAACAATGAACTAAAGCAGTGAATGCGCAAGAAACCAAACACTGTGCTAAAAGGTGCTAAAACAGTACTTTTAGCTGTTATTACAGTTGGTCACATTATAATTTATGGTTTGGTCACAGCAAAAGACCGTCAACCCTGCAATACCGAGCATATCATATCTGATGCATACAGTTTTTGTGAGTTTTTGAGACTTCTACATCATCAGTGTGATTTTTTTTTTCCCCCTACAAAAAACCTAAATAAACAACACAACACATTTTTAAGCAATACATTGCAAAAAAATATCATACAAATAAACTGACATGTACATGAATATATTAAGAAATACATTTGAATTATTTCATGGTTCAGGCTTTAAAGGGTTGATATAAAAACATTAATTAGATCAGCTTTAAAATATAAGAGAACCAATCATCTCATTAACAGCTTGTCAATACTTTGTTTCATATTAAACGGTTGAAGTGTTACATGGAAACCTTCATTTCATGACACAGTTAATGTCGAAAACAAAGCGTTCACTCACTGCCTCCTGGTTGCCGTTGTCAGTAAAGTACTTGTACCACGCCCAGAAGTCAGAGTGCTGTTTGTACCAGCTGATGTTCCTGCGGTTGCGGATCAGCCTCCTGTGTGCTGCTGCATCAGCTGCCTTCTCCTGGACGCTTTCCCCCGCTGAGGGTAGGAGATGAGGGAGGAAAAAGAAGACACTGCTGATCCAACAACTTTCACACAGACATCAAATTCAAGGACTTTCCAGTGACTTTTAAAGTTTCCAACAAAACATTCAAGGACTCAAAACCCTTTTTTTTTTTAAATTCGCTAAGAAAATTGCCTTCATCTCACATTAGATCTCAATCACAGTGTAGAGTGTTGAAGCCAGGTGAGGTGGAGGTAATAAATCTGTGTTTTATTTTCCAATCACAAACCTCTTCCATGGACAAATCTTTCAAAAACTCTGTCACCGTGCACTCTTTAGAAACAAACACACATGTTGAAGTATCTTTAAAGGTAAAAACCACACTTACCACCTCCTCTGGGCTTTTGCACAACTGGTCCAGCAGACAAGAATGCTGCAAACAGAGAAAAGCAAAAACAGATGTCGCTGAAGTCAAAATTGCTGATTCTTTCTAATCTAATTTGTCTGTAATATCCAAGCGATAACATGACATTAAACCTCAAACGCTTACAGGCTGATATTTTTCATTAAATAGGGCTGGGGTAATTGGCACTGCCTGAAGCACTGGTTACTGCAGTTCTTTGTAGATTTTTATAGGGGCGCCTGTAACACCGAGCCCCATGCTGTGCTTTCAGAGGGCCGTGTATATCTGTATGCACATACATGCAGACGTGGGCACAGTTTGACCCCCTCACAGCTGAAGGAACAGCAGATTCAGCTCTGCTCCGGGTTCCTTTCATCTCCGCAGGGAGAAGGTGTTAATCCCTCACAGAAGGGGAGGAAGAGGAGGAGGAAGAAGAAGAGAGGAACAGATGACAGCCTTAAAAAGATCCACAGGGGATAAATCAGGGTTACGTGGCGCGTGTTTTAAGTGGGGAAAAAACATGAATCTCTCGATTTTTCTTTTTCTATTCTTCTTTTTTAAAGTTTGGATTGGATTTATCAGAAGACTGGATATGCAGTGTCGCTGTGGGGTTAAAGAATAAGTGTGACAGGTATGGATCCTAAAGTACACAACAGAAGGAGAAAGGAGAAGGTGGGAAGGTCA
>VOQK01032912.1:56692-76199 GCA_015052645.1 Benitochromis conjunctus
GGTGACCCAAGGTGATGTTTAGGAGGAGGAGGAGGAGGAGGGTGGGCTGAATGGTGCTGCCTCAGTATATCCGCTCTATTTCTTCCTTTCTTTTTTTTAACAAGCCTGTAAAAAATGGCTTGCACATCTGGAAACAGCAACACTTTAAGAGGGCATAGAGGAGGTGATGCTGACAGGTAATAATTTTTTACTGATGAACTGAAGTAACTCCTCCTTTTCCTCGTTACAGTATTTTTTCTCCTTTATCCATCAGGCAGCGTAAGTTTTAAAACGAATTTGAAAAGAAGGACGAGGCCCAACCGGAGCCTTGCACCTCTGCAAGTATGTCAATCAAGTCGAGAGCAAACTGGAAACAGGTGGTACCTGTCTCCATGTTGCAACATCGCTGGTGATATATGAGCATCACAGACGTGTAATAGAGCCGCGTGCTGAGCTGTGGCAACAGCTCTGCTCATGAACTCATCAGACGCACTGCAAGTAAACTTTAGCAGAAAGCAAATGCACTTTAAGGAGGCTTTAATAATCAGGTCTGACATGACAAAGGAAAGCGGGAAAAATAAGCTACTAAACTGATTCACAAAATCAAAAATGTGCATGCATCTTTAAAAAGGAGTCTAAAAGTTTGATCCTCTGCCTCCGAACAGCTTTATCAGCATCACGCTGATCTTTAGCCAGCTTTAATGGTTTAAAATAACTGCACGTTAACCTAAATGCAAATGGTAAAAACTCTGATTTATGAATTTTTATTTTTTTTTAAAAACAGACAAAGAAAGTCACTCATCACTGCTGTGTCCCTGCTAACATTAAGAAATAATGGCTGACATTCGTCATCAGTGTGGACTTGAATGACTCATTCTTGCCCACAGTAAAGTCTACCCTTCACCTAATGATTTACTCTTCAATCATTCAGTTTTTCAACTTGTAAAACTGGAAACATGCTTTTATGTCATCATTGTTCTTTTGTTCAACCCATCAGTTTGGGCATGAATGGACTCTTATTTGCTCGAGGACTCTATTTAAGAACTGATTCACAGTGCGAGAAGTGAGCATTCACCGGAAACTGCAGTCTTTCAGGGCTGTTTTCTCACTCTAAGTGACACCAGCTCAGCACTGAAGACTTTTGAGGAGTGTGCTTATCATTCAGAGTATCCACGTTACATAGAGGCACCGTGTTTTTCAGGTACCTTTGCTTTAAAGAGGAAGTAGAAAAGTGGTTGAAAGTTGCTGAAGCCTTTTGGAATAAGATGAGTTTAAACAGATGGTTTTAATTTGTTATAGCTTGCAGCAGGCTACAGCTGAATGAATTTAAGGGGTGTCCACTGTATTAGATAAAAGTTTAAGATATCAGTAAATTTTGTTTTGATGAAAGATACGATGGTTTTGAAATGTGCGATTTTAGTGCTTTTGTTCCTTTAATCCCATTTCAAAGTGATTATCTTTAGGTTTGGGGTTGTATGTAAGACATCTGATGACATTATCTCAGACTCTGTTGGAGGCACTTAGAAAAAAAAACTCAAGTTTGATGAAGAAAATATTTGTTGCAGACCTACTGAAAACCCAAGCAAGTATATAATATAAATAAAATAAAAAGCTCCATCTTTTCAGCACTAACACATTCTCATTTGAGATTACCTCCAAACTCTCTTTAAACTCCTCTTGCAGATCTCGGAGCTTTGCTTTTATGATTCTTGCAAATATTTTTTAATAATTCTTTCATTTATTGGGCTACTAATTGTCTATCTTCTGATTGTGTTATTGTGAATGTTTCTTCCAGTAGAGATTTCAGTCTGCAGTAACATTTTATATGAATACATTTACATTGTGGGATTACTAATCAACATTATAGTTTAGCTACCTGTCATCATCTCCATAATTCGCTATAATATAATGTAGAGCTGACATTCTGGCCTTGTTGTTTGACATTGCTGGGTACTCACCAGGCAGCAGCATTACAGCCAGCACAACGGTGGTTAACACGCCGGAGAAACTGGTCCGCCTCCTTTCAGCCATGACTGGACCTCGACAAAAACACAATCTTCAAAACCACTGTCACTTTGACCCTTTCTGTGCCTTAAAATTGACCTGTTTGACACTTGATATGATGCAAAATCTTTTTTTTTTTTTTTTTTACATATACTTTCATCACTGGCTCCAAAAGTAAGGTCCAACCAGCCAGAGTAGTAATATTTTAGCCACTAGTCACTATTTCCTCCACAAAGATGCATTTCAAAGCTCAAAAAGAACCCCATAAAATGTATAAGGCTCTATCAAAAGTCTCAACTTGAATACAACCTGTGCTGCTGAACTGTTGGAGAAGTGACCTCTGCCTGCAGCTTGAAATTGAACTCTTGAAACAAACATGTTGCCACAACAGCTCCTGGCTGGGTTCAAGCTACTGGTTTGCCAGAGTAAAACAGAACCAGGTGTTTTTATTTTTCAGCAGACAAACTTCCCTTTAGCCTGAATTTTAAGCCTTGGAAAGTACCTGATTCTACCAAATGTAACCACAGACTGCACTGTTTGGTCTCTTACCTGCGGTTGTTTGACTTCAGGGTTTCCTTCCAGAGGATCCAAAGTGGACACGGATGAAGCTCGGTCCACCAGGTGTGTATGTGGGTGGTGTTTGTGCGTGTGTTAGGGACTCCTCGTACACCCTGCTCCTGCAGCTCTTCTTACAGACTGATCTGACAAAAGGATCCAGCAACGTTTTAAGGTGAGCCCATCATCTCTGACACACACTAAAAAAGGCTCAGTAGGACTACCTGAGGGGGTCAAGGGCCACCCCAAGAAGATGCCTGATTGGCTGAAACTTCCAGCCAATTGGAGACATCGTAATTAAAGACAGAAAAACGGAGGTGGGAGAGCTCGGAGTAAAGATGGAGACGTGGAGTATTGGGTGAAAAGAAGGAACCTCAAGTTGTTAATTTAAGCTACTTTACAACTGATTGTTTAATTATAATAAATGTATGAAATCACATCTGTTTCTGAGATGCAACAATAACTCATGTAAAGTAAAAGAGAGACCACAGAGGAGGCAGAGGAAAGACACAGGGCTGTAAAATAAAGGGGCGTTGAGGTGCCACATAAGCACTTCTCAGAGACCTCAGTGAGGGCCAAACCACAGCTTCTGTCTGAACACACACAACATGCAAGCACAGCTGGTCCACACATGAGGAATTTGATAATCTACAGTTTCCTCCTCAGCTTAACTGTGTTCAGGCATGCCAACCTCGTAAGACACACAGGTACACAAACACACACACACAATGATTTTAGTGGAAAAACTATGTATCTGACATGCATGACACAATATCACCACATCTACAGTATAACCCTGTAATTCAGTTGGGCCATTCAGTAATGTTATCAGGTTTTATGTCCAGAACAGCTGCAGAGGGGTTTTATTGTTTTAAAACTGAAAATATTTTTGGTAATTTAACTTAAAACAAACATGAATTTTAAGAGAACATCAGTTTCAAACATTGTCTTATTCCAGAAAGAGAAAATGTTTAAAAGAAAAAGATTTTGAACACAGTGCTTAAATGATCACTTGCACAAAAAAAGCCAGAGACTGAACTACAGTTAGAGGATTTTGAATAGTTGGAGGTGTTTTAGTTTGGTTACCATTAGAGAAAACTGCAAGCCCTTGTAGAGCAAAAAGAAGAGGCCTGATCTTTTTTACAGCATTGCTCCATGTTGGGTTGAGTTTGACTGCAACACTTTTTCTTTTTTCAAACACTCTGATGGAGATTTGCTTCTGTGCTTGCTATCATTGCCCTATTGTATGACCTAAACTGAGCTGTCAGACCTGCGGCCTCACTTCTGACTCTAGAATACTTTAATATACAGAGAAGTTCATCGTTAGCCTAATGAGTTTAAGGTGCCCAGGTCCTTTGACTGCAAAACAAGCCCAAGTCATCAGCCCTCAACCATCGTGGTTGACAGCTGGTATGAGGTGTTTGTGCATAACATCCAAACATCTCCAATGTAGTTTGGTCTGTCCAAAGGGCATTGTTCCATACTTTAAAGTTTGTTCCACTGAATTTTTGCAACACTTGTTCAGTCTTTATCTAACTGCACCGTCATAAACGTCAACATTTAAAATTCTAACTGAGGCCTGCATAACCTGAGATGAAGCTCTTGTGTGTTTTATAGTTTCTCTGAGCATTGCATGGTTCATGGGATAATTTGCTGGAATGTCCACTCCTGGGAAGATTTGGACATTGACACACAACTGAATGCAAAAGATTTATAGATGTGGTAACACTTGAGTGATTAACAAAGTGCATTAGCAGCACTTTGATGCTACGTACCCTCTTAATTCTTAAAGCAGTAAGGATGAAGCTAGCTTCTCGCAGGCCTGCATAGAACCCACGTGACTGTATGTGTCAGAAAATACCACTACGATTTCACTGGTTATGTAACTGCTCATTACAAATATTCTTTCATTGGCAGTATCACCTGTGTAGTTGTCATTTAACAATACAACACTAGACCTTTCACATGCATTTACTGTATCTCTCATTTATCTAGTAGAGCTTTCTTATAGTAACCCGTTTACTGTTTGACCTCATTGGTTTTAATAAGCGATTAAATTGTAAAATGTTTCCCGTAGCAGTTTTTCCACTTGATGACCTGCTGCACTCTGGAACTTCCCATAATCTGAGGCCTATACTATGACCAGATTCTTTTTTCAAAATCTGCCTTTAGTAAAGTAAAATGTAACTTTTTATATAGCATTAGGAAAATACTCTTGACAGCGTGCTACTCATAAATTATAACATACAAACTTCATTATTTTCTTTACACTGTACAGAATGTGAACTTTGCCATCCTCCCGTTTTCACGGTCTCGTCACAGATTTTCAGTTGCATTAACATTTGGAGTTTTCCTGGCCATAAATCCAAACTCTGATCTCATGCAATTAAGTTATTGCTTTTAGTCTTGAATCTTGTTGCTTACTCGTGCTAAAAAAGTCACAAATTGTCACCAAAGTACTTGGAAGAAGTTGGCCTTTGAGGAGGTTTTAGTATAGTCGGTCATTAAAAAGAGGGTGGACAAGGAGAAACATCTTTTCTCCATTTTCTCTGTTTACAGTATTTTGCTGTTCCTGCATAGTCAGAGCTTAATTATTGCACGCTGGCTTTTTATTTCTTTCGTCTTTATTTGACCCGGTTTTTTTGGTGTTTTTTTTAAGCATTTCCACATTTTTTTCAGCCCTATTCCTGTCCCATCATGCTCCCACTGATCATTGAGTGATCACGTTAACACTGTATCTCGTATGTAATTACGTCTGCTAACAGGTGGTTCTCAGGAGAAACAAGCCTACAATCCAGGCAGGAGCAGATTGAAACAAGATGACACCAAAACCATACTCATAATTTTCTCTTCAGCTGGAATGTAAGGGGATTCTCAGAATTCAGACACCTGGTTCACCACTTTTTTCTAAAAACAAAAAGGTTTTATTTCAATATTGGACTGAGTGATTTACACAAGGGAAGCTGTACAAATAAGAGACTTGTAGAGAGAATGGGGCAATTTCTTCATTCCTTTTATGTACATGTTCAGCAGCTCAAGCAGGTGTCATCACTGCAGGTCATCGTCATCAAACAGATCCTCAAAATCTGCAAAAAGAAACAGAAGACAAGGACAAAATAACAGGGTTTAAATCTACTTTATATAGTGGTCACAATTCATGTTGCTTTGTAGATACTTTTTTGTTTAAGTCCAAAGAAAATGTTTGTGCAGCACCTACACAACACATACATAAATAAGCAATTATCTTATACACCAGTCACACAGACCTACACACTGGCTGTTAGGAAAAAATAGGTGTTCGCCAACACTCTGACATATCTGCAAACACATGCTAATTACTCACTAACCAGTAATTAATCTGTGATCTGTGAGCGTGAGTTCAAAGTAAAATTTGTGTCTTTTGAAAAGTGCCGATTTCAACAGCAAGATTATTTTTATTTTGAAGGCAAGACATCCTTCGACTGCATTTTCCATTCTTAAATTGGTGCTTGGTGATTAATTAGAATGTGTCTGCAGACAAGTTGCCATTTACCATGCAAACTACGGGTGACCACAGCAGTCACAGAGGGCTTTTTAGTGCAGCACTCCTTAATCAGCCGATTTCACCCAGCAACCAACCAGTTAGGGAAAACTCTGGTCACCTAGGGGTCACCGACTGCTCTCTAGGTCTGTGTAACTGTGGCCTTACAAAGACAAGGAAAACTCTTATTTACACAATGAGTTAATAAAGTTATATGACTGGTCTGAGCATCACAGGTGGACATATTTAGTTTTTGGTGATTTGATTTTATTATCTTGGGATGTGAGTGTTGGGAGAATGGAAACCATTTGAATATACTTGGAACCCCAGAAGAAACAGGAACAAACAATTGGCCAATGGATCGTTTTATTAATCTATGACATAATGGAAAAAACAAGTTAATGACAAAAATTGTTAGTTGCAACCCTAGAGGTTAAAAATAATTAATAATAATAATAATAAAAAGCCAGTCTTTTCACATCTGGAGAACTGGCAGCATGGTGTCTAAATCACTACAGACGACTTCATTAGAAGACATTATGAGGTTCTTCTGAGACTTTTTTTTTTTAAATTCACGTTGACAAAACTCTAACAGGCCAGTTAGAAAACATAAGAGTCTCACTGACATGAAAGTGGCACATCACCAGAGGATCTAACTGGCTCTGACAGCTCAATATTAAAGGGTTAAAACAGCACACAAGTGATTTCTCATCCAGGGTCAATAACTGGAATTTTAACAAGATCTTTAGGGAACATAATGAGGCAGTATGCTCGCTCTAGTGTTGCCATGTGCCACTACTACTGGCCAGAAGGAGAAAGTCACCAGAAACTTATCAAGCGATCAGGGGCCTTTCTGTTTATTAATATCAGTTACATTCCCTTTAATCGAGGTGGAACTTTCCTAAAACTGCCTTAGATGTGACACTGTTTTAAACATAGATTAAGGTGCAAATGCACAAATTTGAACCTGTTCACATAAGCAAGAATCAAGCATTTCCTTTTTTAAGTGATGAATTTTCAGTTATGATAATTATTACCATTACCTGTCTCTCTCAGCGCTCATACTGCCACATACATACTGCTCTTGGATGCAAAGGTGTGAGTTTTTGTTTGGTGTGAACTGCACTCTGACCTTTCAAGTTTTTTAAGAAATCTGCACCAACTTAGTGAGACAGAAAATACTGACACAACTGTGCAACCACTTATGCTGGTCATATGTAGGAAGGTTTGCAGATTAAATTTACTTTGCCAAAATATCCAAAGGGTGGCTACGATTTGCCACAGCAGGCTTGAGAAACTGTCTGACGAAGAGAACATTCTTCAGTCGTCAGTAATGAGGGACAGTTTGCCCTTTGGCTACCTGTAATGACTTTCAGCTGTGTAAAAACATGGCATAAAAGCCAAAGCTTCCTTGACACACAAAAAAATTTAAAATCTCATGCTTTACACTATTGCGTTGATCTTATACAATCACATTTTGCAGAGTCCTGTCAAAGAGCAGAGTCTCTGGGGAAAAAAACAAAAACAGCAGCTCTGCATGATCTTCCAGCTTCTATAAACAGAGCCTTTATTCACGGACCATAAGAGTAAAAAGACAAACCTCCATAACAATAGCCTCATTTTTAATTAGCGTGATGTGACTTGGCTCGATTCGATTCGACTTGGATGTTAGGGTTTTCCATTTGGGGGCAATACCTGGTACTGGGTACTTTTTTAATACCCACTAGGCAGGGATTCCAAGCAGGCTGAGCCAAACCAAAAATGTGACGTCAACAAACTACATGCCACTGATTTTCCAAGGAGTGACATCACTGATTCGGTCATGTGAGTGACTCCTTCACGAATCAAATCCGCCATTTATTTTTTTTTAAACCTGGCAACAAGGAATGATTACACACAAAGCAACACCATGGTCCAACGACGAGGTGCAGACACTTATCGTCAGTTTAACACTAGGGACACCATTACTTTGATATCCTCTGTTGTTGTGTTGTGTTTGTGTCACGTACAAATTACATCACAGGACTTTTGAACTGCATTGCTATAACAAATTCACCCAGGCTGAGGTGGTACCCAATTTTAATAGAAAACGTCAGAAACCGACTGGAGTCGAATCAAGTCAAGCCGAGCCGAGCCAAGTAGATCCTAGTGAAAAAGAAGCAAACGAGTACACGAAAAGAGGTTCTGGCTCCAAAGCAAGCTTTTGTATCAAAGTTTGTTATATTGGAGCTTATAGGTGTTAATGCTGCAACTGGGCTTCAAAATACAAGGACTAAAGCCTCTATTACATTTGCATGAGACGTGATGTAACGTTAACTGCACTCAACCTGTCACGTTTAAATGCGATCATCTATTTCGTGGCCCTTTGCCTTCTTAAAGTCAGCACAACTCCTTTTTTATTTACAGGAAAAAACTAACAACTTTAAATAAGAGATTAAAAATATGATGATATCTATAGTTTTACAATAAGTACATAGCTTATTAGGTAGAGGGGAACCAGTTCTAGCACTGTTAACGACCCAGGTGATGAGTGCCGATGTGTGTGTGCTTTAAAGCAGCTGACTGGCGAGGTGTCCCGCTGAGTTTCGGTCTGACAGCAGCTATAAACTCACTTTACCATCCTCTTTCTCTCTCATTTCCCTCATGCTCTCTTTTTAACAATCAGCTTTTTTTCTATCTAGGTCATGTGCTGCTGAGCCAAAAATTGTTCCACCGGCAGCCAGCACAAAACAGATTTGCTCGGTGTTTTATAGTGTGTCTTCTGAGTCTGTGTTTGCACATAAACTGGTGTTTACAGGGGAACAATGGGATTTCTGAGGGTTAATGTGAGAAGATAACGTGGTTAAAGGAAGAAAATGGGTAACAGGTTTAGGGCTTTCTCAGCCGCAGCCTTTCAAATTACTGAAATAATATACTGGAACATATCAGGTTTATCTCATGTCTGAAAGTTTATTTGCTGACTTTTTATGTTTGAGTTGTTCATATTTGTACCTAAAGTTACACTTTCAATGTATTTTAAACTTTAAATTAAGGTTTTGAAAATGCAAAATGTATGCTTGCCCTACTAGAAATGTAGATATGTTTATCAGTTTTCTGTTATTCCCTTGAACATTAAAGAAACCTCCTCTCTGCACGTAAACTAGGCAAATTTACAAACTGGGGACTCTTAAACGGGTTTCTACTTGTTAACATCACACGTTTTTCTATTAGATGTGACCAATAAATAGAGAAAGGCGCATGCCGTTGCTTATTTTTGGAATGTTATACCATGTGTTTTAATCACATTTGTTTGACTCATGAAACAAATTAAGGAATCGTAGCTTAGCCCTGTCATATGAAAACAAGATTTCTGTTTAATTCCAGCTCGACTCTGTAAGCCCCAGCCTCATTAAATTGAATCAGTGAAGTAAATTTAATCCTCATCAAATTTAATAATTTGTGAAGAGATGCAGAAACCTGTCCCTTACCGTTAAAGAAATCGGAGTGCACGGCTTTTTCATTGGCTGCCAGGTCCATAAGCAGACCGCTGCTGCCACCTGCCTGCAAACACACAGCAGTGCAACCAGTCATACAGCATGAGAAAAATCTAACACATACAAATACACCAACTGTCGACTGTCTCACTCTTAAGTTAATTTAAAGTCTCTAGTTACCCTAACGTACAGGTCTTTAGGGTGTGGGAGGAAGTTGGAGTATCAAGAGTGAAACTCCCCATTAAAAAAAACCCCATGAAAGCTGCAGCCTATCCCAGCTATTGTAGGGTGAGATGTGGGGTACACCATGGACAGGTAGCCAGTCTGTAGGAGGGCTAACATATATAGACAAACTTCGCAATTGACACCTATGGGCAATTTAGAATCATCAATTAACCTAACCCAACCTTTTGGGATTTACTTACCTGGATGATTGTGCATGCCTCAAGGCTACCACGCTAACTGTATGTCTGTGGACGGTGGGGGGAAGCCGGAGTCCCCGGGGAGAACATGCACACAGAAAGATGGTGAAGACAAACTCAACACCTTCTTGCTGTGAGGCAACAGCATGGACATGTGTCCATGCAAAACAACGGGACGAGCTGAGGTGCTTCTCTCAAGACAACGTTATCACCCAAACTTTAACGTAATTAAGGCAGGTAAATGTAAGAAAAAATATATATTAGCAGCACAAAAAGAAGCTAGATGACTATATCCGTCTTTTCAAACCCAATTGCACGTAGTAAAGCTGTCCGCTTTACATTTAATCGCTTTCGCTTCCGTTTCAAGTCATTTCAAACATACCGAGCTAGTTAGCGTTAGCACGTCTAATTTAAAGCTCTAAATCTGTGAACTTACCTCGTCCAAGTCCACATAGGGACCAGCTCCTTCGGGGAACATTTCATCCACTGCAGGCTTCATGTTATTCTAATAGCAGTTCCGCCGCAATTAGTTCAAACGGTGCGTTTGCGTTTGTAGTTAGCGAGGTTAACTGGCCGGTGGTAAACAAAACAACTGTGTGCAACACTAATTCATGCCCGGGTTTCGCTGCTGACTTGCCGCTTTCGGTCCGCCCTGAGCAAACTATGGGCGATAAATCATTTCTATTAGTGATAATAAATTTATAGATCAAATAAAAGTTAAATTCCTTAAAGTTAAACCGAACTAAAAGTTAAGCTAGTAAAGTTAAACTAGATATCCAACGTGAAGAGTACAGTTTGTCAAAATGTGCGATCACTATATATAGTACATTTTGCAGGCTGTCAAAACCGGACTTAAATGGAGCAAAGTCTTTTTGTAAGCCTCTTGTTAAAGCAAAAATGACAACAACAATAATAACAAATAAATAGATAATAATAATAACAATAATAATAATAATAGTATAGAGAAAATACTTTTTAAGATCTCTAAGGACTAAAAGAAATAATATCTCAGACTCCATTACATCTTTGAAGAATGGTTTATTTATTTGTGGCACTTTATATGACAATATCAGGACTATTTAATTCTAATTCTATTCCATATATATGACTAAGCTACAAAAACACCTGTGTTCCTTTTCACATCCCCCTTTTGTTTCATATTTATAATAATTTCCTTATTTCCCTTTAATAAACCCTCATGATAACATGCTTTTTTCATGTCATGCTCTTTTCTACTTTTTCTCTCTTTTGGGTCTAGCACCTGTCTTAGTGTTCATGTCCTGCATTGGTCTCGTATCCTAAAGTGTCTCCTATGGGCTGGTGGGCGAAGAAGACCCGGGCCATCTCATTGATGTAGTTGTAGGCTCCGATGGATCTGAAGTATTCAATGTAGTTCCAGAAGTCAGAGGTGGAGTAGGGCCAGTAGGGAACAGCTGGTTGTTCATCATAAGGCACTGAAAGACACGCACCATGTCAGGACGGACAGCACATCCAGACCATTACAGACCATAAAGTATCATGTAAGGGATTTACAGATGATATTTTGTAATTATAGTTTTTGGTAATAGTTCACATTCACACATTCAGAAAAGCATCAGGTGTTTTTAACTCTCACTGTAAAGTTGGTGCCTGTGATATATCATTTCCCACATATGAAAGTGAAAAGAGAGGCAATGACTATTTATTTTCTACAGAGCACAAACTGAACCACAGCCCTCAACAGGCATTGCCTTTGTTGATTTATTTAAAATAATCTATGGAAAATGTGGTTCTTACAATGCTTTTGTTTGCCTTTCGTTTCCACCAGGTATTTAGATCAGCAAAGGGTTTTATTGCTGTCCCAACTCAATCACAGAACAATGATATTGCATTAGGTAATAATAAGTGTAAAAGCTTTATTTTCACAGCTAAACACAGGCAAATCATAACAACAATAATTGACTCAAGGCACTTTATATTGTAAAGTAAAAAAAACCCTACGATAATAGAGCAAAACCCCCAACAATCAGATGACCCCCCTCTGAGCAAAAATAACAGGTGATGCAGGGAAGAACTCACGGAGAACCAGGCTCAGAGACGCACAGCCAACATTAGCTCATTAGAAACATCTTTATTTCATTTAAAATCATATATTTGCTCTTGCTGCTAAATGCAAACGTTAATTCAGATGTCCAGGTAGAAGCCTGTTTAAATTGAAAAATAATTCTTAAGTCTTGTATTCTTGCAAGAAATATCACTTAATTAAATTAATAATATTATTTAAAACTCTAAGATTATCCATTAGTTTTCTGAAATGCTTATTAGTTTTATTTATATGTTAGTTTGTGGAATAAATTCCTACAAGTCATGAGTTGAAGAGATTATTATAAACAGAACAATATGCATGTCATATCAACGCTCCATTTAAAGGCTAAACAGAGCAGATTATTAAATATTATGATTCATATCTAGTATTTCTCTCTAAATAATTACCTGATCTATGCATCCTGATTTTTTTTTTTTGTATTAAAAGTGTTGTAGTTTATTAAAGTTGCTCTATGATTCTATTTGAAGATTGTTACCACCCCATCCGCCCCTTAACAAGGAAGGCTTATATCACTGTGGAGAAATTCTTTTCCTAGATAGGGTCACAAGGAGTCTCAGAGGTCACTCACCACTGCTGGAGCCTACATGTGAGAAAATAATGACTTAGCATCCGCCATGTGAGTCATTATTTAAGGCCAAGCATAGCTGACGTGCCCTTTCTCCTTTGTATTCTTGTATTCAGACCACAGTGTGTGGGAGGAAATTCAATTATACACGAATGACTTTCCTTTGTACGAATGCTCTGTTATCATAGTTGCTTTGTGTCGAGCTCTGTGCTGTAAAAAGTCTGTGTAAGAAACCTGAATGTGTTCAAATAACCCTCTCGATTAACCTGGTATTTAGTTCACGACTCATTTGGCCAAAAAACATTGACTAATTTACAGATGACAATGCTTCCCAATATTTATTTGAAATAACGAATGGAGCTATTCACTTTTCTATTTGTAAAAATTACATGCAATGTATTTGTAATGCTATTTACAGAAGAGTCGTGAAAAGTTATGGAAATTTTTTGATGCCGATTATTTAAAAAAATAATAATAATAATGATAATAATAATAGGACATATATTTGAAAGAGAATGCAGGATTTGATTCACTGGTCACATTTGGCTACCTCTGATGTACAGCATGTATGCAAAGTTCCTTTTTATATGTCTGAAGCTGTCTAAAAGAAGTTTGAAAAGTTACCTCCTTCTGGGATGACTCTGGCCTCTGCAATAAGGAGAAGGAGGAGGAAGGGGAGAAAGGAGAGGGGGAGAAAAAAGTCAACATTTCAAGCATTCCTTGGTTCTCCCAGCACAAAGATGGGATTCAGGTCTGGAAAAGAGAGCTTTTTCCCAGGGGACTACAAATACCTGCTCCCTCCTCAAATATTATTAACTATTCACACACACACACGCACAAACAGACTGAACCAGAAGGAATTCATCGTGGAGACTCAAACAGAGTCCTCTTTGTCCACAAAACAAATCCTCTCCGACATATGCAGCACTGTCACATCACATGATTTCCAACTATTTTCACCCACATTTCTACATGTACATATATCAAACTTGGTCTTAAAACTTATTCTTGTTTGCACTGCATGAATAAACTCAACTTTAGCTACAACATACCACCTCTTGAATTCAAGGGAACATATTTTCTGTGCATTAAAAAAGAAAAACTCACCACTGAGATGACAGGCAAAGAGGCAGAAGACAATACCGAGCCACACCAGCAGCTTCATGTCACCCTCCTAAATGAAGAAAACGCCCACCAATGCTGTGTTTTGTTTTGTTTTTGTCAGTGCAGCAAAAGAAAAATCTCTTAAACAATAAATAAAGTGAATAATATGTCAAACTATTCACAATATCTTATTATATGTACTAGTAATTTCCTGAAACCAGAATCAAACTCTGCAGCTGTTTACCTGTGAATTGTCTGTGAAGCCGTGCAGTGAGATGCTGCTGATCTTCTACTGGTTCACTGAGGTCTGAGGGGCTCAGTGGAGGAAGAGGCAGCCCACCTCTAAACACACACTTAAGCAAACACACACATATGCAAGCACATAACCCCGCCAGGCCTTGCTCAGATTATACTGTACCCTGTGTACTCAGAGGGGAGCTGTCCTCATATTTCCATAAATAAGAAGAAGCTTGATATTTTTTTTTAGAATTTCAGGCTCATTTATAGCTGTTAAATTTTGGGGGGAAAGTAAAAAATTGCAATCAGTAGCAAATGAGTCTTTCTGGACCACCACTGTCTATCCTGCTAGTGATCGAGTCTAATAGTTAATGCTGTAAAATCTGTACTTCTGATAAAGTAGAGCTGAGCTGACTTGCTTTTATTATTCTTAAATGGAAAAATATAAAGTTTTTGTCTGTTTATATAAATAAACAGATGAACATTTTTTGATAAACAGATAAAATAAATAGAAATAAACAGATAAACATTTTACCCCAATGACACCGACTGCAGCAGCTGTAATGTAAACTGAGGTGTAAATTCTGGTTAAAACACCCAAACAAAACTTGGAAAAGTCAAAAAGCAGCATGTGTGGCTATGAGTGTAAATCTCACCTGACTTTGTTTAGTAGAGCAGCAACATTTAGTTCCCTGTATAAATAGTCAATGAACTGGTATATTCAGGTACTCAAATATTTCCTGGTTACAGCTTCTTAAATTTGACCCAAAAAAGTGTCACTATTAAAATGAAATGACATGCTCACAGCCCCACAAGCTACGCCTCTGGTGCCTTCTTCACTGCTTAAGAAAGAATTATCAATCCATTTCTCAACTTCCAGTTCAGAGTCATTGGTTGGCTAGTTCTGGTCACCACTCAATCCCAGGACAGACACAGAGAAACAGTCAGGCATTCACATGCACATTCATTTAAAATGTCTACAAAGCAACATCTTTGTGGAGTTTTCATGCCACAAAGAAACCACTGCACCACTGTGCTGGAAGAAAAATCAGATGACTATATAAAGGTGCCACTTTACCCCTTTATATAAATTATTTTAGCAGTAACCCATAAAAACTACAAATTAATTAAAAATACTGCATTTCCCCAATCAGTGTGAATCAGAACAGTATGTTCAATATATTAATGATGGTTGTAATGAGCAACTGTAATGAAAACTGTAATAAACAAAATTTTATCGCTAAGGAAAATTATCCATTCTAGTCATTATGCAAACAGGAAGTTCAGAGAATGATGTTTAACATGATATCATCTTTGTATCATCTCCTCTTTTTCCCTCAGTGTTGTACTTATTTGTCTCTTAGCAACTTTTTCATGTTCTTGTTCTTGTTTTACTTCCTCAACTTTTCCCTTCTTTTTGAGTGTCCTGACTAGTGCTGTTTTTATTCTTCATATTTGTCTTCATCCGCCATTCAGGTCTTCTCGCCAGCCTGACATTGTTTTAAAATGATCAGCTAGTGCAGAATTATAAAAAAGTACATCATGTTATTTATTTGCAATCATTAAAAGAATGGGTTAATTAACTCCATAGTACAATTTTAACACTTTAACTCACTGATCATTTTATTTAGAATTTACATGTCTTTTCAAAAGGCAGCAACAGTGCGTAACAGATATATTGAAATGGGATGAGTTCATAAGAGGGGAAGACACAGCTCTTCAATAACTGAACATGTCCACTGGGTATTATTTATCCTTGCAGTTCTGATCTGTGTGTGTCATCCTAGAAATGTCGATTCCTTCATCAAATAGCAGTTGTTCGGCGTAACGCATCGTCTCTGGAGGTAAATAGGGCGACCGTGCAAGAATCCAGCTGTAGTTGAAATGGAATATGCGAAGGATGTCTGTGCAGGAGTACACAACGGACAAGCTGGTGTAGTCAGTAGTCAGAACCCAGTATGGCACATATGGAGTGACTGAGAACAAAGAGAAAAATAAATCAATAAAAAACAACACAATTTTTCCAAAGGAGAGTCTTTATATTGATTTTCTGAATAAAAGTGATTCAACTTAAATGTGTAATATTATGGAGCATGACAAATATACAATTTTTAAGTCCAAAATTGATATTTAGTGACTTAAAAATCTGCTTATGGTTTTCTTTTTTCATACACATCAACCATAATCAGATTCTATGTAGTTTTTTTTATTATTATTTAACCATTTCTGCTTTTCTCTGCTCTGATCTGCTGGTTGATTTATTTGTGGCTTGTTTAAAACAGGGAAGTAGCACAATGCCCTCTGGTGGTAGAATTGTGCAACATCAACATTCATAACGAGCCTGAAGGGTGTTTCTACTGTCTCTTGTTTACTCAAATTTTTTATTTTTTTTATTGGCTAAAATGCTGATACCAATTGATCAGCACATATCTAAAATCAGCCGATAATATCAGCCCACTAACAAATTAGTGAAGGTAATTACAAATGTAAAACATCATGATGATACAAGGGGTTAAATAAATAAATAGTGCTACAACGTTTCATTAAATAGTTGATAAAATAAGGATAATAAGTACTTACAATATGAGAAACTGACTCCCAGTTTGGCCGGTTCTCGTGAGTCTGGAACTACACCCGTCCCTTCAGCATGCCTCTTCTTATCTTTACTGAGATGAGAAAATATGTCAATAAAGATTTCAAACAGAATAACTATTAATTCAACTAATTATAAAACAGCAGGAATAAGAAAGACAGAATCCCTTATCATCTACCAACATGCAAAGTTCTGGCCACAGCAAAGAATGAAGTTTAAGAAGTTTAATTATGTAGGCAAACTCCACCTAACGTGTGCCGCCACTGAGCTTTGGGTCAGTTGTCCATGGTCAGTGTAAGCTTTATTACTTTTTCCTCATCATACAATACACACCCTGAAGGAGCCTAAAGAAACCTACACAAAAAATCACCCATCATCATGGCTTGGACCAAGGTGTGCTGGAGGCACAGACAGACAGACTCACTATTCGTGGGATCTTTTGCTTTTAACATCCCGATGATAATACCTATAACCAGACAGCAGCTGCCTATCCCCTGGGGTGTTTGACTCTTAGACCTTATCACCTTTGTTTTACCTGTTTGATGACATGCCTTTTGCCTCGGTTTAACACCCACATTGATGTAAATGCCATTCCTTTTCAGGCTTGGCTTACCTTTCCATCACTTGTCACTTAAAGCTAATGGTTAGCTGTTTGTCATTCTGAAGGTAATCCTCAAATTTATTTTGTACCCGGTCATCTGTGAGTCACCGATATACTGTGCTCTTATTGGTCTTTTTCATCACTTGCCTCAGAGTTGGCAAAAGTTTACCCTAGGACAAGCTTCCAACCACCCAGCCTGTCACTGTGGCAACATGGTGAACTAATAAAGTCCTGTGCAACCTTAATTCAAACAAGAATCTTTTCCAAACAAGAGGAGTTGCCCATTGCTGGGCAACTCCTCTTGTTTGGAAATCCATAACAAAGGATTTAGATTTAACTTTTACGCTGTGTTTACTTTTTTGAGTCAAGGACTAGATACAGACATATTTCATACATAGAGTAGAACATGATTTTTGGTACAAGGAGTTTTGAAACAAAGCATTCTTTATGATTCTGTACAAAGACAACAGTTTTTGTGCTGGGATAAGTAGAATTATTTTTGTCTCCAGCATCATGTTAATCATACAAATTAGCGTAATATCAAGGTTCTCAGTGGTATCAATATTCCTTCAAAAGAGTACATGCTAAAAGAAAAATGGACGTTGTGTTGTTAGGTGAACCAATAATAAGACTTCTTTGCTACAGTACTTACTAGATCTGTGAGGTCAACAGCTGGATGGTCCCATCTCTCCTAATGGAGTAGTTTATCTCAATGCACTTTCCTCTTGCAAATGGAGCAGGGAGCTTCTCAATCTCATACCACTTACCCAGGTACTGTAACAACCACAGGCAAGACATTAGATCTGTGCAACTCTTTGTTTAATAATTATAATTATTTCATGTGTATATCACGTTTTAAAACACAGTTACAAAGTGCTTCACAGTTTGGATAAAATCACACATTGAAGATAGGTGTACATATTCAAGCATACAAACACATGGTCAGTCATGTGGTCTTACACTCAGTCTTGCATACACGCTCACTTAAATACATATTAGAAGAACAAAAGCCAAAAATATTGGGCAAAAGTTTAAGGAAATGCTAATCTATGGAAATTTGTTTTCAGTAGGCTAAGGCTGGTCCAAAGTTTAGAATTGGGATAGCCTCTAGATTTAAAAGAAGAGGATTTTTAAGAGGGTGTAAAAGACCCCAATCGGATGATCAGAGAAGACTACTTCAGCTATAAGGTCCCAGTAGCTCAGCTATATATATATATATATATATTTAGGAGCCTGGCCATTGTAGGTCTTTATATGTTATAAATTTGTTAATGAATTTCACTGAAAGCCGGTATGTGTTTCAGTTTGTACTCACCTGCTGAAGGTTGAAGTTGGGCTGCACCTTCGGAGTAGGACAGGGACCCCAGTGATAAGTCTGAGCTGATATCAGAGGGACCATCAGAAGGAAAAGGCACACACCAGACATTGTTCCTGCAGGAGATTAGGGGAGAAGTTACATCAGACAAGAGCTATTGCAGGAGTGTATATTTTCTACAGCGTTAGTGCAAGAGCTGCATTAATAATATACTTAGAATTTCAGTAAAAAGATACACTGTGGTTATTCAAACATAAATCTTTATGCTTAAGATGTTTGTTTATTTCCATTTTATTAAAGTAATTAAAGCAGTCTTACCTGAGCTCTGTACAGATGTCAGGTGGAGGCTGAGCTCTCGGTCACTGTCTGAGCTCTCCAGACAAACACAGGTCAGCCTTCGCATTACGTCACTCGGACAGCATAAGGACAAATCTGTTTAACTAATTGTAATCATGGGCACATTCCTGTATGGTGAAAATGCTGCCACTGTGAGAAAGGATGACTGTCGTTATTCATTCAGGAACCGCTGTGTTAATGTCGGGTTCATCTCAGTATTAAGCTCTGATTTATTTCTTTATCATTTTCATTTGAATTGTTTGACAAACATCTGAAGATACCACCTTAGAATGAGGGAAATTATATAAATGATATTATTCTCCATCACCTTTAGATGGTTTATAGACAAAATAACTAGCTGAGAAATCAGTATTGATGGCTCTTTAGTTGTATTGCTTTATCATCATTTGAAACTAGGAGTTTAGTATTTCTCCCACTTTGTCACAGTGAAATTCCAAATACTTTTTCTTTATTAAAAATAAAATACTACTCCATCATTTCAGTCTGGGTTAGGATTGTATAGCATGTTCTTCATATAATTGAGAGTTAAATGAAAGTAAACCACGCCACTGTTTAACCAGTTTATCTTTAATGTTGACAAAACCAAAGTTTTCCTTCACCTAGTACAGTTTGTCTCATTGATTATTGCAAGTAATCAAGGATATGCAAACACTGCTTAGTTGATTACATTTACAACCTTTAAACAAAGGAAGTGAA
>VOQK01032912.1:96453-114897 GCA_015052645.1 Benitochromis conjunctus
CAAAAAAACTAAATAAAAAAAAAAAAAAAAAAAAGAGGCTAAAATTAAACTCCAGTATTAAAATAACAAATATGGTTAGACTTCTGACTGGAGATGTTAACGATCCATTTCTGCCAATGAAGCAATGTGAGATGATATGATGTCTCAGACACAGTGATGACAGAAAACATCTATGGAAGAAACCAAATAAAGAAAAGTAGAAATGAAGGTGACGAGGGGGGAGGGGGGGTCACAGAGGGGCTAGCTATATGAGAAGAGAGGACACTACATGAGAATGAGTGTGTCAGCAAGGAAAACCTATAATCAGTCCTCACCTGCTCTGCAATCTGTCACTCATAGCGTCTCTTAGCTAAAATTTGTGTTTGTGTGACATAGCCAAGCCCCCCTATACACCCCTTACAATACAGATGGAGGCACAATATGCAGGTGCACACTGACCGATGACGTAGAAACCATACCATGCTATCTCTCCTGTTGGCAAGCTTGCGAGACAGTGAGGAGAGACAGCGGAGAGCCTTTCAGACAGTAGCACCGGCCTGTGTTAGGTATACTCTGATAGAAAACCGGACACCGTACAGTACCGTGTTGCTGCTTCACTTCCCCTTTTCATCACGCTTTCTTTGATTAATGTTTTTTGTTTTGTTTTCTTCTCTCTCTCTCTCTCTCTCTTTGGCATTTCTTAACAGAGCTGCGGGTTCCTGCAGACTAGGCAGCTACACTGCGGGCAACAATCCTCCTTCTTCCTACAGTTCCAGCTGTCCATCACAGACATTATAGAGTCCATCAGTGACATCATGGTGTGATAGACTCCTCCCACTTGGCCTGTGTCAAGATCAGTATGTGTGAATGCTGGGAAAGCCGTTAGGACACCCGACAGAGCCTCACTAGAGACAGAGGAATCAGAGGTCGCCTTTTACTGTAAAAACATCTATTTCTGATGTGCCAAAAAACATGCCGTATTAGTGCAACAGTAGGCAGGAAAAAGAGGGGAAAATGGGGAAGACTGACCAAAAAGGGGGTATTAAAGGACAGAAGGTTGTTTAAAAAGAACTGCTTAAAAAGCTAGCATATACCAAAAAGGAGGAATAGATTTTTAAAGTAAATGAAGGAGGAAGACAATTTGTTGCATCGTTTTAGGGATGCAGATAAATTGCCCACTGAAACCCACACAGGCATTTGGACCCGCCCGTTCTCATTTCTGGGCGGTCAAATAATGCCATTTTGTCAAAGCTGCTGGCGTGTCTCAGCAGCAGAAGGTGTCCTTTAACAGTAATGGATAACACCCTGGGTTATAGGCATCAAGGAATAGGGTCTGTAAAGAGGTGTAGCTGTTAGTGTCTAAACTTAACCAGGGAATAAAAATTAAGAGAATCCATGAGTGGGAGGAAAAAGGAGGATTTTTTTTTTCCTGCGCACAAAACTTTTGCAATTCCCCAGAAAGGTTTTGGCCTTCCCAGAATTGGAATAAAAATGTTTTTTAACCAGGTAACCTAAGTGGGGTTTAATTTACACAAGTTAAGTTCTTGAAATGGACAGAGCTAAGAGGTATATTGAGACTTTTGTTATGTAATAACAAAAGCCCAGTTTGAGCTAAGAATAAGCTTGATGCGAACCACAGTCGCATCAACCACAATAACCGTGCTGTTAAGCTTGTAACTTCTGACACTGCCACCCTTACCGATGTCCTAACTCCTAACACCTTTATGCAAACGCAGGGCCAAAAGACACCTTGAGCATCTGACAAAATGGCATTATGTAACATCCCAGAATGAGAATCGATTGTTTCTTCCTAATGGCAACAGCCAAAGAAGCAAAAGGGAAAGCTTGGCCTGGGGAAGAAGCAGCAGCATCATCATCAACATTTGTTTCTAGTCTTAAACACAACCGGCCCCTCCCAGCTCTGACCACAGTGCTCAGCGGTGAAAGGGTAGAGAAAGGTTAACCCACCACAGAGTTGGCCTGCCAAAAGCCAGCGTGTTACCTGATACTTCACCCTGCGATGTGCCTGTACGGCCGATGTTGGTGAGCAGGTGGTCGATATTGGGGACGGGCTGAGACTCCACTGCACTCTCCTCGTGGGACACAGTCTGAAAGGAGGAAGGAGAAGTTAATGATCTGATTTGGGAAAATCTTTCATCATAAAAGGTAAAACAGTTTTTCACTGGTTTGATAATTTTCTTCATTCACCCACCAATCAAACATCAGTTTGACTTCATAGCAGTGTTCAGTGACTGCCCTGTGTGCCTAATTATCAGACCTCACTCAAGTCATGATCATTTGAGGTGGTTGCCAGCCGATACATGCTGCTCGCTGTTGTGCACCTCATTCTTCTATTAACTTTAATTATGGCCTAAAACATTGCTGTTGTAACTGTGAACTATCCTTTGAAAGAACACATACTTAACTTCTTGGGTGCTGCATTAGTTAGTTGAAACCAATTTTCAAACATGTACTCTGAGCAACATCAGGAGAATTACGCCGTCCTTTCTCACACATAGCACACAGCACATGGGAAATACTTGGAAACACCACTAGGGGCAGTGGTGTTACTACTAATGTGTTTTAGTTTGGGTGGGAAGCATAGCTGCAGTTGTACTGCTCTCTCTTTTCTCACTGATGAGATTACACAGTTCAACCGATTGGAGCATTACACAGCTGGGAGTGTTTCTTTTAAGAGAATCATGGTGGGCAGATTCTGCGGGATTCAACTGAAAATCACGTCCAATAACCACGAAATGACACCGGCAACTTTTGGTGGTAAAATAAATAAATAAATAAAATACAATTTTTTGCTTTCCTACTTGATTTAGCAGCGCCCACAAGCCCCTCTTTCCCTCGCAGTGTGCCTCTAGTCTTCACCTTTGGAAAACCTCTAAGCAATAAATACCTTGGCTGAGCCACATCCATCTGGTTTTATGTTGCTTCCCTCCTTCCTAACAGAGCTGGGTAGTAACATCAATCATGTTTTTGAACCGCAATGTTTTTGTTTTCATTGAGTAAAATCCAATTAATGCTTTAGCACTTCTTGCATATTGAGTGGTTCATTTAAAAATAAAAAATAAAAATCTTTGCCATCTACATGTATTTGCCAACTCGCTTCACCAAAACTGCCTTTTTTGTTTTAGTATTTAGAGAAGAAAACAATGTTATTGGCAGTGACGTCTGTACCCACCACTGGCTCTCCATTTCCATCTTCAGTGAAGAACCAATCGTACTGCAAGACACAAAATAAACATGAGAAAATACAGTTTTGTGTGCCTGTTTGACTCAGTGACTCGACACTGACACTCACATTTTGAATGAGGGTCTCCACTATCTTGTACTGGTCGGGCATGTGCGTCACCATATGGGTCATGTTGTCCTCGGTGGTGCGCACCAGAGTGGGGCCAAACACGATGGCCAGGTTCCTCGGTTCCATCTGACATTTGAAAAAAAAACTGAGTAACTCAGAACAGAGTGGTCTATATAATTGTATAAATAAGACTACAGACAAGAACAAACATATGTAAACAACAAAAGCAACAATGACAAGAACAACAAATACCTTATTTTTCTCAGAGTTTTCAGCCACAGTTTTCAGGTGAGCTGAGAGGAACTTGAGGGTCTCGTAATGATGATCCGGTAACTCGTGAAGCTGTAAGGAAAAGAGAAATTACACAAAAAAATAAAAATTAAAATTAATGGTCTGACTTCTTAGTTTCTTGCATTTTTTGTTTCATTTTGTGCGATTTTTATGAGGTTTAACGTTACAGAACCACTTCTACTCACCAGTCTCTTCAGCACTTTGAGTCTCTCCACTGGGTCTTCTATCCTGTTGGCCTCTATAAAATCTGTGTACCTCTCTGCAGGACGCAAAAAGAAGAGGTAAGCGTACTTTTCCAGATGACAGTTCTTCTTTTTTACCACTAGATGGCAAGAAGAATCAACTTACCATTGGTGAACAGGGGCTCGGGGAGTTTACGAAAGAAGGACTTGAGTAAACTACTGATCACATTGAGGTCCCTCCATTTCTGCACAAAAACATTATTAATTTAGTAAAAGGCTCATTTGGGAAAACAAGCATGATGGTTTTTCTACAGCTTCCACTGCTGCTGCATTCCTTTTAGTGTGCGTAATGTTTGTGATCCAGAAATACAAGCTTACCCAGCTTCTGCGATAAATGAATGTGACATTTTAAAGATTGGTCAGAGACATATCACTGGCCAGAGTACAAAGATGTAGAGAAGAGACCCGTCAATCAGCAGCTTTTAAAAATACTCCAGGCCATTAGGGAAACGCACTTCAAGGAGAGTTTAATTAAAGCAACAGCAGATCAATGGAAGGACACTCACATCGTCTTGGATGTCGATATCATTCATGCCCTTGTTATTGAGCTCCTCCTGCATGTTGGAGATCGCAGCATTGTTTCCAGGAACTCTGTAGATGCCTGTGTACTCCAGCCCCCTGTCTTCCACCAGCTTACAGCAAACCTCCACAATCAGAGGAACAAACTGGAACACAGAGGAATGAGGACCATGTTTTAAAAGGCCCATTCAAGAGCAGAACACTGGGTTTGTGCACTTAATAAAACCAGCCCGAACCTTGTTGGCCTGTGCAGGAGGACAGTCGTCCAGTCTCACTCCAAATGTGACTCCAGGAGATGGCTTCTTCTCGAAAGGTTTCCTCATCAGTCCCGGGATGCCCTTCCGCCACGTCCCTTTATCCTTGGGAGGACTGGTATCATCTGCACACACAGGACAACACATGCAGGATACCATGAATAGAAGCCTCTGATTACAACTTGTCTAAGAAGGATAAGTTAAGGATATGTAGTAAAATCCAATAACTCCTTTTATATGATTTATGTTTAGCTATTGTGTGTAAATCTTGAGCATTTCTGCTTTTATTCTTATCTGGATACAAATGCAGGATTTATTAAGCACAGAATGGATTACAGTGTCAGGATTATCGTGATGCTCCAGATATGAATACAGAACTATACTGACTGTTTTCGTGCAGTCTTTGCATGCCACTCTAATACCCTTTGCACTGTTAAGCTGAGCAGTTTTTGGCACAAGGTGCAACAATCTTCAAGTTTATTACCTTTAACAGGTATCGAGCAAGCTCTACGGGTGTTGCACTCGAGGCACAGCTCATTGAACGTGTACTTGCATTAAAGTAACATTATCAGTAAAACAACGAGTTATTACTTCCAGAAGTGATGCTCCAAGCAAAACTTCACAGGTCACCAGTGATCGAACTGGCACCCTTCTGATTAGTAGATGACCTGCTCTGCCTCCTAAGCCACAGCCAGTAAATGTTTATGTACTACTTTTACATGACGTACATATTCTCTTATTTATCAGATATAAAATGTTCTTTTTTCTTCTTGTACCTTTGTGCATGTTCTTCCTCTCCTGCTCAGCTTTGGGTGAGTGTGGACTTGTTGCTTTGGTCTCTCCTTTCCCTCCCAGCAGTGTCTGCCTTAGCGACTGGCGTGAGGGTCTGGGAGACGGCTCTGTCTTGCTGCCAGTCGGGCTGCATGAGACATGGACACGACCACAAACTTTCAGAGCTTTCCCATCAGCTATGAGAACCTCCCTGCCCTGCTCACCTTCTTTCGTGTCACCCTTACCTCATCAAGGTGTTGTACTCTTTGATCTTCCTGCTGATGAGGTCATGGCTAGTGAAGTCGGCATTCTAAAAAAAAAAAACAGAGAAGGAAAAAATGACGGGGCATGATATGAGACATAATAAAAGTTTATGGAAATCTGATGCAATCGTGCCCGGCCTTACAAGCTATGACAGATCGTTATATAACCTGCAGCTCTCAGGTGGCACAGGGAGGACTGTTAGAACGAGACATTTGGCTGTCTCGTTCTAACGGTTCTGCTCAAAAAGACATTCAGTTTATTCAGCTTTAGTCACATAAATGTTAGAGGAAGTCCAAAAAAGAAATGAACATAGCGAGTCCTGGTGTCAGAAATCTGCAGATGAACACACCGATTCAGATATTTTATTGTCCCAGTGCAACTAAAATGTAACCATGTCACCCTTAACTGGCACATTTATTTTGAAATCCCACGTATTTACAACAAATAATTAAAACTGGAATAAGATAAGCATAATAAACACCATGGAGTCACAAGCTAGCATACTCCTAGTGCCGATCCCAAGCCAGGATAAATGGGAGGATTGCGTCACGAAGAGAAACCAGAATAAAATCTGTGCCAAATCAAATATGCAGATCCAGCCACTGCGGCGACCCCCTGGGAAATAAGGGAGCAGCCGAAAGTACCAAGAATCACATATATGTTTACAACTGAAAGGATGTGGAAAGAGCACACGTAAATACAAATGTGAAGAAAAACTAAGTGGTGTGGGGGAATTTTGATGAAACCTGATGCAGAAATACGGCATTTAAGCAGCAAAGATCAAAAACCCAAAATTATTAGAAAAAGTCAATAAACGAGCTGAAAATTAGAGCAGCACTGTCTGTGAGAGAAGGGGATGGCTTATTGATCACTAATTGGGTATTTCCCATTAATATTTTAATTTGATAGCTTGAGTAAAAATATTCAAACAGCTCTTCTATTTAAGAAGAAAGTTGTAAATCTTCAGATCTGTACCACACATGTTCACGCTGAACCTGGAAGCTGTTTTCTGTGTTAAATTTTATGAATTCTGTCAGTTTTTTACAATTAATACAAATCAAACTCCTGTTTATCTGCTCTTTAGACCACCAGTGTACTCGTAGTATCAGCCTGTAACCTGTGCACCGTCCTTCATAAAATTTCAACAAATAAACCGATGCTAATCACACAGCTACGAGTTGAGGAAAATGTCTAAACTTGCCTCGCCAGAAGGTTACATGGTTAAAAAAAGCTTTGCTCAATCAAAGAAGATGAAAGCTAATGTGCATGAAAGCCCCGAGGACACTCTTAGTGAGAACTACTGCAAGCTGCCAAATAATGTCAGTAAAAATCGTAAAATTGAAAATGCCAAACCCCTTATTCAACCCGTGACAAAGATGATAATATTGGTATCTGTTTTTATGACTTTATCACATCTCAACACAAAATTTTTCAAATTCTTTCAGTGTTTTTCTTCTCCCGAGGAGAGTCACAGCACTTGGACTCAAACAACTGAACTTTAACTTAATTTGTCTGCTTATGAATGTGTGGGTCTTGTGACTGTTATTTGTATAACGACTGTCCCAACAGTTTGAACCCAAGACTCGCACCTCCTCATCCAGGTTGCTGTTCTCCTGAATGACTCTGATCCAAGCCAGCATGTCCTCCCGGTCCTCAGCCTGGAACAGGTACTCGCAGTCCGACGTGGTCAGCCTCAGGACGTTCTTCCGCTTCGTGTCGCTGTAGGAGATGTCAATCAGGCAGGACTTGATGCTGATCGGCAGCGGCTCATCCACTGCCTGGCAGTTGGCGTGTGCTTGCCCCTCCTTTTTGTCTTTGTATAGGCAGAGGTAGTTTCCTCTCAACACGGCGTACATCTGTTTCCACGGCCGCATGCCACCTCCGACACGCTACATGAAACACGTCATGAAGACGAGAATAGTTTACAAAGCAAAATGGCAGGAACTCAACAATCTTAAAAGCACTACTATTGTATTATAATCACTGCACTGTGGATAATGTGAGACAAGAAAATCTAAACTGCTCAAGCAAGTAAAACAAACAGCAGAGAAAATATAAAAGATATCCTCAAGAAGGAGCTGTTATGGTTAATAAACAGAGTTTCGAGCAGGTCAGTGGATATGAAAGTGTGTGAGGCATGATTTCTGTGGCACTGTGTGAGATCTACACAGAGACAGCGCACACCTTGGCCTTTTCTGTGTGAAGCTGCTTAAAATGCAGCAAACCCTCCTTGGTGGCGTCACAGAAGACGTCTGATGACGAATCTCTCCTTGATTCTGAATCATCCGATGACCTGTCCACAGCCTGAAACGGAGACGAAACCAATGCGAACACATAAATAAGCCTGAAAGCCTTAAAGCAGAAGACAAGGCGAGAGTCGCCAGTCATATACAGTATATTAAAAACTCCTTTTAAATTAATCATTTACAAAAGCAGCATGTTGCAACTCCCATGGCTCTCCCAGGTTTTCCATAATATATTCACATTACAGTGGGAGAAGTTTTATAATGTGGGTGTAAACCGAAGGTTGTATAAAGATCTGAGCAGGAAACTCAGATAAACCAAACAGCTGGCAGTGAGCTCATAAAAAACTTACCTTCATAAGACTTTTCAGACCAGGTATCAAGGACCTCCTAGACAGAAGAGGAAAAAAAATGTTACGACAGCAGAAAGTATGAGAGGTGTGTGAGAATAAGCATTTAAAACTAAGACAAATAATAAAACCTGCTTCAGTGGGATTGGTTCAAACAAAATGTGTTCGTTCTCTTTGGTTTTGGAGTAAAACCGAACCAAAACAACCCCTGACTTTACTTCTTAGGAAAGACAACCCCCTCTCTTTCCCAAGAAGTAAAGTCCAGTGCAGTTATTTCGTTGTGTAAAAGCAAAATTGATCAATCACAAGAGTAAGCTACCCATAAATCCATCCACTGCCAATAAACATTCCAGGAATGTGGCCTTACAAATGATCAGTAAATAAATCAATTGTTAAAAATTGCAACATCTGCACAGCTGATGGACCCGTATCGGAGGAATGTTTTGGTTTTGTGCAGCTCCATGTTTTTCCTACTCCACTGTAAATAATCTACTAAAACCTGCCTTTGTTTGTCCTGTTTTTTTGATACGAGACTGATAGTCACTGTTTTTCACAAGTTTTTATATACGCACACGTCTGAGTGAAATGCAGAAAGATTATCTGTCAGACACCAGAATTTTGTAGAAACTTATGTTCATATAAGTCACTTTAAAAGTGTACAGAGCCCGAGCTAAAATGAAATGAATATATATTTTTCTCAATATGTGATCGCACTGTTGTGAGAGCATCTTACCCTCTGCCTTCTTCCCGGTAGTTATCGAGGCCTTCATCGTACGACTTGGAGCGCTCAGATTTAGTACCAGAATCTGACTCAATAATGGTGAGACGGAGAGAATCTATTAAAAGATGGTCACATGATTATTTGAAACTGTCCCTTTCTGCACCAAATTCAGCAGCTGACTAAACCTTTGATATGGAAAACACACCTTGATCATGTGACAGCTGGCGGCGAATGAGAGGGGACGGAGAAGGGGGGCTGGCAGGGATGGTGGTGATGATGGGCGTTCCAGCTATTACGGCTGAGGCGGGGATGTGCGCGCTCTCCAGGTCGATGCTCGGACTGGAAGGTTCATCTGAGGACAGAAATTAGGAAACTGAGTTCAGTAAGGCAAGAAGACGATAAAACACTCCCCTGAACATTTACATGAATAATAGTCCGAATACATCAGCTAAAAGCTTAAACGTACTTAAAAAAAAGAATCACATGAACACTCTAGCTGGTTTTAAAAGGACTGTTTAAGCAGTTTCTTAACCAAACTGCAGTAAAATGACAACATGTTAACAAGGTTTTTACCCAAATATATCAACTTTTCATATATTTGCTCACTGGGTGGGTCCCTCAGGTTGGTCGCTAGGTTACAGAGCAAAGTGTCAAACATAAGGACCAGAATCGGCACTGCAAACATTCAAGCCCACTGGATGGCTTTGGAAAACACAGCTTTTCCTACTGATAAAGATCTCCCCCAGTTAAATTCATGCTACACCAAAATAATTAAGTTACAGATTTCTATAGTTTTATACATTTAACTCTTAAAATTTAAGCTCAAAGAGTGTTGCTGACAGATTTCTTTCTTTTTTTTTTAGCTAAATTTATGTACATGTCAGAAACAATAGTTTCACTGGTAAGATCGAAGTGGGCGGGATTTGGCCTGCTATGTAAAAAAAAGTTTGACATCCCTGTCCTAATGCAGGTTGCACCTGAAAATAACAGCATCCGAGATGCACTGCTGCTCTATGGAGATATTTCTTTTAATGCAACTTGCTGAAAGAAATAAGAAGCAACACAACAGCCGACATTAATACAGTTTCGTGGTACATACACAATGACAAGAAAGGGTTATTCTATTCTATTAAGGAGGTATTCATCACTTTTATACATGTAACACCACACCTGACCCAGAACTGTAATTAGGATTGGCTTTAAACAACAAGAAAAACTGTGAATAACCACAGTTAATGTGCAAACATATCGTAGCAGTCATAACCAGTTTTCTACTAGGACCCTTTGCATGGGGCTTGTATTGTAGGCATCCTGGTAGCTCACCTGGAAGAGCAGACGGTCAGAACCTGCATGCAAAACAGTAACTGGCCAGCTTTGCATAGAGTCAAACTTGCAAAGAAGTCATTAGTAATTCTAGTTTTTCACTAAAATTTATCTCTTATAAATTATGCAAAGAACCAGTGAAAGTTGTATTTAAATTAGGAATTTCATAATAGATTTCCACTAACTTTTTTTTTTTCCTTCTTGTTCTGGTTTGAGGGAAATGTGAACTGATGGATCATACTGCCCCCAGTGTTGTTACAACAGGTTTGAGTAAACACCATAACCAGAATATAATAACAGCAGCAAAATGTATAACTAATATCATAAGATTTTAAAAGATTTCATAAAATCACTATTATATTAGGGTGAGGTGCAAAGAACAACGTTTGCAAAGAAATAAGAAAAGAAAAAAAACATCAAACACAAAAATCATCAGGAACTTAATAAAGAGCAACAAACTGTGACTCGATCAGGCTTGTCACAAATGGCAGGCACAGCTATGAGTACAGACACAGGGCACTTCTTTTTATGAAGCAGCCTGAGCCCGAGGCTCAGAGAAGATAAGAAGTGGAGATGATTCAGGAAGAGCTGACAACAAATCAATAATTACATTAACTCCCCAAAAGTTCACAATTCAGTTTCCAACTGTTCAAGTCAAAAGCATGAAGCTCTTCCGGTGTATGACAGAGGTTGCGCAACCACAAGAAGTGAATACCATTAATGGTACATGGCCATAAAGTGTGCATTTACACTGATGCTGTCACTTAAAGGGAAGAGAGATGTGACAAACCACAAATTCTCTAACCATGGCATAATTTGATCCAAATATGTGTTGCCCTAACACAGTTAATCTGCTGGAGATGCTAACCACACCACACCTTTGAAATGAATTCAACTTAACTCGATAGGAGCCATAATACTGTAAATTAGAGCAACATTAACCAAGGTCTACTTCATGTCTGCTGTCTCATCTTGAATAAACATTGCAGCAAACAGCAATAAAAAGCAGCGATAAGGACGTATGTAGAGAAACCGACGTGATGCAGACAGAGACTCAGTCAGTAAGTCAGCTGATAAGCACTTCAGTCCAGATAAGCTGCTACAACCCCTTTCCTTTAAACACACAGATGCAGTACAGTCAGCTTGCATTACATCATTACAGGCGAGACTGTGTCATAACGTGTGATATGCAATATCTGCAAGGCGGCAAACCCTAAAAACAAATTAGGAGACAGGTACAGCGAACAAGTAGTTGCAGAAATGAATCTTATCAGCGAATACGGTGATGCAGAAAGTAGGGCGAGACCACACAGCGATATCGTTACTGAAAGCTCTCTTTATAATAGTGCAGAGCACAAGAATAAATGGTTCAACCAGAGACGTCAAACTCATCAGGCCACCGTGGCACGAGGAGAGAATACGCTTTTCAAATTCATCTCCAGAAATGTAACTGTCACTGTTATTTAACTTGAAAAGTGCCTGACTACTACAAAAGATAAATAGCTAAAAAGAACAACGGCGAAAAGATCTAAAAGACACAATGTCCTTTCAAACTGTTTACTTTCAGTGGTGCCATTTAACGTGAAACATGTGCTCGTTGTAGGGTACAGATTACTGCTGTGAAATCTCTCTTTCCTCAAACCGCAAAGATATCTCCCATGACACTGCAAACCTCATTTCTCCAAGCAAGCCAGATGCCCATTTGCTTTAATCACTTGTTTATATACCTAGCTCTGTTTCTGGGAAGATGGTGGCAGCCAGCGAGTTTTGACACGTACAATTACAATTTATTTTTGAGGGGATATCACTTTCATACATCAAGACTGATTTGGCTTTAAGCAGGAGAACGTGCATCCACATTTTAGACAACATGTTCACTGTTTTTATTTTTGGTTTGTGTGGAAAATTATAGCATAAACTCGTTAGCTTTTCAGATCTGTTCCAATATATTTACCAAAAGGGTTAGAAATAGGGCACACTCCAAATTTAGCCATTAGTTTGACTACACAAAAGCAAACGGTGGCTCACTTGACTCCAATTCAGTCAGAACCACTGTAGTGAAAAAAGACTGTTACTCTATTTCAGTCTGCAGTAATTCATATTATGCTTCAGTCACAACTGAAGTACAAATAAGCCTCTACCGCCTTGTGACTAGGAAAATTCGGCGGTTGCCTGGTAACTACACCGATGGCATGCGGTTAGGGTCACCACTACTGACTGCAAGGCAATTGCCTGATAGGAGGCAACCTGCCTCCAAATAATTGCAGTACGGCTCAGACCGACTGCAGTCACTCATAGACAGACTGTCAAAGGCTTGCTAATAGTTAATTTATAGATGTAGACAGATTGCCAACACAGCAATCAATTTACAACAATATACATTTCTGTTGAATGTACATTTCTCTACATACAGACAAATTTCTGATTTTCACCAATTGCTCACAGCTAATCACTTAATTATCACAAACTCATTGCATGTAAACGCCAACTTAACCCCAATTTGACTGACAGCCAACTGACTCCACCTTATTGCTGTTTTATTGCCATGTTGATGCACCAAAGTTGCTTTGAAGACAACAGCTGACTTCCAAGCTAACCAGGCAGTATTGCTCTTTTCTGGGGGCTCTCTGCCTTCCCATGTCCATGCATATAAAAGTGAAGTCAGAGAGAGAGCCCTCTATAATACAGATCATCAGATATGGCACTGATTAACTGAAAAACATAGGAAGCATAGGAAGGAGAAGCTGAAATAGGTTGAAGATGCACAGTAACTATAGACCATCTTAGGCTGGCTTTGAACTCTGCTGTTATCAAGTAACAGGACTGCAAACGGAAATAAAGCTAGTATTTTAAACGAGGCTCATTTCTTCCTCTTAATCTTCCACTTCTTCTGTGGAAATATGTTGCAGTTCTGATTTTCAAAATAAATGCTTGGACTTCAAAGTACAGAATTCACAAACACAAAGTGGCTCTACCAAGTAAATACACTGGAGTCTGGGGCAAATCTGCTGTTGCTTGGAGTAATTTAAAGTGAGAGGAAATGGGATAAATAAACAAACTACCCTCCAACTTTTTTAGCAGGATAGAATGAATTTACACACTGCTGTCAGTTTCCGTAGCTTAGCATGAAGTTTGAACACAGGGGATCCAACCTAGATCTTGTCAAAAATTATTGCTTGTGGATTTTTTATGTTTTGGCACTCATCCATGAGGTTCTTGGTGGAGACTCTGGGAAAATCAATGCAAGAAGAACGAGTCCAACATGCAGCCTCCAGATGCTTCACATCAAGTAAATAACATGTAAACAGTAAATTAATGAGCTTCAAAGGTACTTGTTGGTAGATTTTGTTATCTTTGGGTAAAAACCAAACTAACCCTCTTTCCATCCTCTATTCTCAGCTAAACTAACTCCAAGCTGTTGCTTAATATACAGCAGACTGCCACGAGAGTATAAGCAATACCACACCGCCGTCTCATCAACATGATAAAAAAACAAAAAACAAACCCAGATTGTTCTGATTTCAGGCACGTTACTGCTATAGAACCAAGGTCTCCATCTAATCTTGATCAAAATGCAGTGAACTAGAACATGAGATGTTAGAGCTGCGTCTGTGAAGAGGATGTGATTAATCCTTGCAGGTTCTAGGGCACCAGACAGACACAAGAGCTGCTCTCATTGGATGGTAATGAGTCATCAATGAAGACACAACTGAGGATGCAAGGTCGAGTTCAAGCTTGTCAGCCTCGTGAGTTGTACGAGATTTAGAAAGACAGAAGATGCTTCAAACATTACTCAATAGCTTCATTCTATAAACACCTCAACATGTAAATGCAGCCCTCAGCTCAGCTAATGCATTCAGTTTATAAGGAAAACACACACAAAAAAAGAATCATCATAAACATGAGCGGACGTGACATATCGCATGTTTTTCTAGTAGTGTAAGTTACAGTCTGTTCCCTGCAGCAACAAAAAAAAAAAAACATGAAATAAAATAAACGTTTGGCAGGCAGCTAATGTACAGCAGTTGTTCCACTCATTGTTTGGAAGCTTACTATGAAATGTAACTGAAGCAGATTGCTGCAGGAATGCTCTCATTTCTCCGCTATGTCATAGTCCATTAGGACGACGTGCTTAGGTTTCTTTCTCTGTGCAACACCGGTGGAAATATGAGATGTTTCAGGGAGTGCGTGTGCGTTTATTGACTTGGAAAGCAGCTCTGTGAGTGCGTACGTGTGCACCCAGTGTACTTTTTCTGTGCTGCCCTTTCAGATGTCAAAGAATTGTCTGAATATGTCATGCTTGCTGGCAGTACGGTGTCACGTTGTAACACACGCTTAACACTACAGCAGCCCACGTTCAAAACGCTGAACGCAAACACTGCTTTAACACCAGCAGAACCTTTTTTAAATTGTAATTTCTATATTGAACAGTGTCCTTTAAAAGGCAGTTTACCACCAAAACACAGGTTAACTGGATTCCTTCTTATTCACACTCAAACTTTGCAGGGAATTCCTCCACCTGATTATGCAATAGTATATCCATGATGACATTTAGACACAATGTATTTCCTTGTAGCAGCAAAAGTGGGGCAACAATGGACAAGCTTAAAGTTGATTTGTAACGCATTTTTCTGATGAAATGCTACTGAAACAGTTCAGAATCATCTTTTATTATAATCATTTGGCTTTCATGGCTTTTTGGTTATGGCGATTTTTATTTCCTTTAAACAGGAAGATACTGAAAGCATGTCCACATTTATGTCCTCAGGGAGACAACAGTGGAAATTATCAACCCACACCGCCTTAAACTGTGGATTTTGAGATGGGAGTGTCATGTCAAAGCCTGAAGGAAAAAATGTTTCTCACTTTTCATTTGATGTCACTTTAAACTTGGGT
The DNA here is from genome assembly GCA_015052645.1 of Benitochromis conjunctus. Classification (NCBI taxonomy): domain Eukaryota; kingdom Metazoa; phylum Chordata; class Actinopteri; order Cichliformes; family Cichlidae; genus Benitochromis; species Benitochromis conjunctus. Next base: position 111,620 of record VOQK01032912.1, read on the forward strand.
TTCTAACTGCTAAATAGGAAAATTATGTACACTTGAATTAATCAGAGTTTTTTAATGTTTAATAAATGATGAACATATCCAAAGCATGTATGAGAAGGTATCACTGGGTATTATAGATTTTTTTTTTAAGCTTTTACAAAACCCTACATTACCCCTGAAATATAGTTACGAACTACAGTGTGAACTCAACAGCCCATCACAGCATGACCATTTTACCTACAGAGAATGAAATATGTCATGAGTCTTTCAGTCAAGGTAAGTATAGTTCTTCATCTATCTATGGATCGATAAAAGTGTGTTAAACTACCAATTGTATTTTTACTATGAAGTTCTACCTGTCCTGCAATATTAATGCCCATTGTCATGCGTGGCTTAACATTCAACTTTTCGATAGCCTTTTATCTAGACCTAGTATTTATACACATATATTATTTCAACACTGAAGAATGTCCGTGTTTGTTTTATGTAAAACCTCTTTTTATTTAAAAAATGAATTTGATCATTTATGACAATTAATTTTAGTCACTTTAGTCAAAAGAAGACAGTTCTTCACATCTCCAGTTATTTATATTTGGTGGTATGGCTCTATTCTTTCACCTTTCCATCTTTCCATTATACATTCATATGCTGAAAACCCAAGACAGGGAGAGTAGCAGCAAGGCCCTCATATAGAAAGGAGCAGGCATCAATGACCACAGACATTATTTAAGTCAGACACAGCTAAGGAGGTGGGCAGCAAAGCAGCTTGCAGATGCACAACAGCTGTAGGCATGATAAACCAGCTTATATAGCTCACCCTATTTGAAATTAGCCAAATGATTAGCTGATGTGGACTCACACTGAGATCATCTGATCTGTCTGGACTGTGGGCATGCCTATACTAATACTGTGCTCAACTCTATGCTTAGTGCCAACACGTTCACAGCAACTGTCCCCAAATTAACTGCAGTCCGAATTTTATGCTTCCAAGTTCTTGATCAGGAAATAAAAGTTTACCTAATAAGTAAACATGAAAGGAAGATTGCACCTGATGATTTGATGCCAGCTTTCTGATAGTTGAGGCTTGAAATTGATTCCAGCAGTACTTAGACAAAACAGACTGTTCTTGTGTCAAATTTGTTGCTATAGAAAGAATGTATAAAGATAAAGATGCCTTACCTATGAAGGGGATTGAATCCAGAGAGTCATCCAAGTTGTTGGAGCCGGACTTTTGCCGTGTGTCTCCGAGCCTTCTTAGATGCATCTCTCTGTAGCTGTCACTAGACGTCCAGCACATCGCTGCATCTGCAGAGCCTGCTTTCACTAAGGGTGGTGACTTATGAGTCACTCCTCTCTGGCTGTCGTTAACAGCTGTTACATAGGACGGAGGGCGAACATGAGCAGTTCCCGAGTTTTTGTCCCTTCTAAGGACCACAACCATAGCATCAGGCCCTTCAACACCCTCTGCAAGACTGCCGTTAGTCCATACAAGAGAATTAGTGGAACTAGAGGTTTCTTTGACCTTTGGCTTTTGGGTGACAGCTCCATTACTGGTGGAAGAACTGCCAGCACTTTGTAGTTGTCTCTGCATGGGCAGTTTAGAAGAAGCACCAGAGCAAGAGGAGGATCTGGCTGCTAGCCCCGCCTCTGACCTGCTCTCTATTTTCAGACTGTCAGCCCTGGACCTGAGCTGCAGGTGCAGAGGGGAGTAGCCCATATGGTTGCCCATGATGTTAGCTCTTTGGTCTTTTAGAGGGTCCGTGAGTTTAGTGGAAGGTAAGGCAGGTGAGGCAGGTGAGGCGTCTGAGATGGCATTTTTAACAGGCAGACGTGACGGCCTCATTATGATGCCATCTGTCCTCGATGGTAGTGCAGAATCTGTTGTACCTTTAGTAAACACAGGAGCTGCTAGAGGCGAGTTGGAAAATCCCTGCCCTTCTTCCTCTTGTCCAGTGAGACTCCTGTTAAGATGAGGTAAAGCCCTCAGGCCAGATCCCTGCCTGCTAGCCCTGGCTTCCTCTCCCTGACCCAGCTGAAGCCTATCCTCCACCCCCACCCTGTCTCCACAGAGAAGCCCACCTAGCTCTCCAGGATGCTGACCCAGGTAATCACAAGACCGAGCACGAGGTTTGGTGACTCCTGTTGGGGTTGAGAAAGGCAGCGCATCCTGGGAAGCGCTACGAGGCCAGTTCCTAGTTGTTATCGTCCTCTCTGCCCCAGCTCCTAGCCTCTCCTGGGAGGCGCTGCGCAAAGGAGCTGTTGCTGCAGCAGCACCTTGACTACATGTATCCACTCCACGGTCATTGGACGTACTCCTGCGTCTAACCTGGGATTCCACTGCCCCTCTCTGACTGGCAACAGGAGGAGATGTTGTTCGTTGCTGGGTGTAGACAGAACTAGAACTGGAAGCTGCACGCAAGGTGTCCAAGCGCTCCTGGATGGTGCGGCAGCCATAACTGTGCAGCCTTTTGGCATCAATATAGTCCTTATAGGTGGTGTAGTTTTTCCAGTCAATGTTCTGGTGAGGCGAGGTGGAGGGAGCTGTGGGAGAGGGTGAGTAGTGGTTGGCGCTGGGTGAGATGGCAGTGGAGAACGTGTCTTGTGAGGCCCGTCCAGGTGGAGATAAGGTGTCAGGATAGATTCCAGGTCTAGAAGTTGAGGAAGGGGAGTAAACTGGCATTTCTGTGGTGCGGGAGGAGGGGTACTGTAACTGAGCGCCCCCAGGGACTGAGGGAATAAGGGGTCTTGGTCGGGCTGAGCCAGAATCTGTTGTAGGACCATACCGGTTTTCCTCTGTCCTGTGGCTGGGTCCAGCCCGAGCCACTCGAGACCCCCTCTCAATCTGATCAGGGGGCACTGTCCTCACATTGTCATTACAGACACACACCACTGTCTGAGACTTTGACGTCTGCTGGGGAGGAGAAGGAGGAACAGGGATTTCCACCCGATAGCTCTTCTCTGTGGCGCCCCCTCGCCTACCTGGTCCTTGAACTGATCCTCTGGGAGTCTCGGTGACAGTGACAGGCTCCGATGACTGAGCCATGCCAGAAGCCTTGACTTCTATCCGTGGGTAACATATGGGAGGGGGCTCAGGGATATTCTGGGCATTTCCGCTGTATGCCTCATTTCCTTTGAGGTATGCATCCTGGGAATACGCCTGCAAGAGATTATAAGACATTATATTACTTTGGTTGCAGAGCGGTTTAAGAGCTAAACCAATCCCATCACATCCACTGAGATCAACCTAAACAGGGAACAGATATATTAAACTTTGCTAAAAGACATGCATGGAGTGGGAA
>VOQK01032912.1:149036-172563 GCA_015052645.1 Benitochromis conjunctus
AGGCTGAAACACTCATAGCTTCTGGGATAATTCAGGGCATATTAGTGAATTACCATAAATGCTGCAAGGACTGTGTCTACTGAGACATTTCATGGCAACATTCATCGGGTGGCTTACCAAAGAAAATAATCTATTCAGGAAAAAAGGACCTAGAGATAACACAGTGTTTTCTGTGTTTGTGTAGTTGTACCTTAACTGTATAAAATACACTTAACTCAAACCTTTGCAGTCTGATACTACAAAAAAAAAAAAATCTTACATACATTAATGCTATAAAGTCAATAAAGATTCAAGTCTTTCTCAGCCTTTTGTGTAGCTCACAGCCTTTAAATATGATTCGTCTAGGTTTTTGTTAGTTTACAAAGATGTCAGTAACCCCCCCAAAAAAATAAAAACCCACTAAACTTAAAAAAAAGGTCTTGAAATCTGAAAAACTGTCAACCTTATAGTGTCTTTCAGACAGTGCAAAACCCAAATGTATTCAGTTTAAATAAACAGAAAAGAGCTGCAACAGGTTAATGGGGCGCTGCCCATGTTCAAACACATAATAAAACAGCTCTTTAACACCAGCCACGAAAATGCTTTGAAGAAATTTATGAGACAACACAAATGTGTAAATTGTCCAATGCTGTCAACCCAAGAAAAGCAGTAATAACAACCCGAGCCTGGACCAGATGACAGAAACAACGTGAGGCCAGTCACGAATGGTTGTGACATTCTGTGAGTGGGTGTGGAGGGTGGCACTGTGAATAACTGACCATCAGACAGAGGGTACTGATTGTTGCTGGTCACTGCCCTTGTTGTTGCCTAAACCGAATACACTGCAGTTTGGACTTAGAGTTGTGCAGCGCTGTTGCCCATTCGTGAACTCCATGCATCCATCCATTAAGCAGAAAAAAAAAAAGACTACCTGTAGTTCTGGTCATTTTTTAGCCAACCTGGTGTTGTTGCCTAATCTAAAACCCGTTCTAAAACAAAATAAAAGACTGGTGCCAAAATTGGTACTCAAAAAGCACCAAAACTGGAACCAGCGTTGGCGTTGTGTTACTGAGAAGAGGTAACTGGCACAACTAAAAGCATGAGCTTTGTGGTTATTCTGACAACAAACGATGAACAGTTAAGCCCAATCTCTGCTACATAATGCTCAGTTCTACATGTTCCTGAAATGCTGGGGTGTTCTAAAAGGACAAAACCTGGCTCACCATTGGCAGTGGCACCATACTGGTGAAAATTAGGTACTGGAGTCCCCCCTGCTGATAATTCTACAAATGGCCTTGTGCTTTCACACAACATGGCCAAAGACAACTTAAAGACTGCAGCTGTGGTGAAATAAAGACATGAATAAAGAAACAAACAAGCTTTTTAGGGACTAGTGTGGGAATTTTAAAGACCACTTAGTCTTTAAGATGAAATCACATTAGTGACATGCTAATACACCAAACCACACCAGACCAGACCAGACCAGACCGAAGCCAGTTTGGATTTGGATAGCCTAAAACAAGCTGGAGCTACTCCTGTTCTTTTACTTGTAAAGGACTACACTAACTCTTACCGCAGAAATATCCTCAAAATCTAACAGCCAAAGTTGTGTTTCGTCAGTTGTTAAACTCATATCAGATGTTTATATTTCTAAGGAACACAACATAATGGAAACGAATTGCTGCTTCGTTTTAATCCACTCAAATCTTGGGAGTCTCGGATTTATTAGATGATTATCTGCAGCTCTTATTTGTATAACAAAGGAGAAAAGGCCTGTGGTCTGTACGCAGCTGACAGGATCTCTGGATGGGGATTAAAGACACAAGGCACCAACCAGGCTCCAAAAACTACAATAAGTAATTTTGAAGTCTCCAATTGGTGTGTGTATGTGTGTGTGTGTTACCCACTATGCATCTGTGGCTGTGAATGTGTGTTTTTTGTGTCTGTGTGTGGTGCAGAGAGCCAGAAAAAAAGAGAAAGTCTTGCAGAAGGATTAGGCTCGATTCAGGGGTAGCTTTTCAAGACTCCTGGCGGGTGTAAGATCTAATCTGGACATGCTGCATCTGGGATCCGCGCGGTATGGCTTACTGTAACAAAGGACTGGCTAATGAGGGACAGGGGACAGACTGCACCCACATTGTTGCACACCCATAAAGCCCTTCTTCATAATGCTCTCTGAGGGGTACAGAAGGGGTATGAACCCTACAAGTCAATACTGTGGGGAGGTAACAGGCTGCTGAGCTTATCAGGCAGATATCCAAGTAGACTGGTCTCATTTTAAGCTCAGTTAAGTGCCCAAATCTGAATGTATGAGTGCTGTAATTGTTCATAAGGGGTTATAATATAATTTTACTGCACTCTTATCTGCCAGGGAGGACAGAGTTTGGGTGTACATGCACAACCAGCCTCTTTCTCCTGGGGGGAAGGGATAGTAAATACAGACACAGCAAGTAAGTGAGGGAAGCTGTTGCAGTTAGAAATAGTACAGTGTCCAAGCAGTAAAAATCTGAAATACTTTAGTGAGTTAAATAAGAACATACAATAGGAGAAGCTTGCACAAAAACATAAACAAGATCAAGAACAAATGTGTTTATTGGTTAAGTTTGTGTTCAAATACATCAATAGATGCATCTTGTAAAGCTTTGTTTCCTTGTTTGCCATGGTAACGCCTCACTTCTGCTTACTTCCTATCAAAAAATATTACATGGGAATTTGAGCTTATTGATATGAGAAATATCTGGCAATTAACGTCCATGGCTGCAAAAAAACTGATACATTTGCAATCGGTTTTCAAAAGTCAAAAGCTTCAAGCTAAAAATAAAAAATAAAAAATCCACTAACAATACAACAGTGGACTTTTCTCATGCATGCTTTGGTCATGAGGACGAAGTTGGCACAAGCTTTCTTTCTTTTCATGTTAAAAAGCATCCAACTCAAACATAAGCCATGACGCAACATCTGAAAAGCTACCAGTCCGACTCCTTGTGAGTCATGCCCACGACATATTTATGAACCAGTGCATCACTTCTCTTTCACTGGCAAAAACAATTATCAAAATCCACAGTTTGCTATGGAGACCATCTGTGTGGAGCAGAGAAGAAATTGCATGACAGCCTCAAACTTCCAGGAAAAAAAAAATAGAGGGGATTTCCTTCAGGTCTGCTGCAGTGAGAAGTATGTGTTGGACACTCACGGAAAAACTAACAGTTGAAGACAAAAGCCTGGGTCCAGGAGGAGGAGGAGGAGGAGGAGGAGCAGGAGGAGGGCAGGGGTGTGGGGGGTTTGCATAAGCTTGGTGTATTAGCAAGCTCCCCTGTGAAGGAGCCCTGCTTGATCTGGACAATTGTCCCCAGGCACCTTCAGACAAATGCTTCTGCCAATCAAGCATTCAGTAGTCTGCACATTCACTCCTCAGCAGCTGCTCTCACACGGCAAGAAAAGCAGCAAATATGTTTCTGATGACAGCCCGACCCACATCTCTCGAATGAAGAACAAAAATCGCCGCCGATGTTTAATTATTGCATCTCTCCTTCTCGCTCTGACAGTTTCCCTCAGGGAGAAACCATATGGTTCAGGAAGGTGAGATGACAAAGAGGCCCAGATCATCTCAGAGTGTTAATGAAGACACAGTACTGCTCCTGTTGGACTGACAGAGATGTGCAATAAACCTTTGTTTGAAGTCCACCTCACTGGGCCAACATGCATCATCTTACCAGCCGACGCTCCTATGCAAACAAAGCAGGTCTGACATGGCCCTGCTTAACCTTCTGATATCTCAGAATATGTCCCCATTTTTGGCTCTTCTGAATTCCATGTGTAATGATTATGTAAGACACAATTGAGCTATATAGAGGAGAGATAACTCAGTAGGTAGAGTGCTCGCCTCATGATCGGAAGGTCGGGGGTTCGAATCCACTGAACTGCTAATCCTCAGGTACCCCTGAGCAAGGTACCGTCTCTACACTGCTCCCCAGGCGCTGGATTCACAGCAGCCCACTGCTTCACTGAGTAAATGGGTCAAATGCAGAGAAGTAATTTCCCCTTGTGGGACAATTAAGGGATTCTTCTTCTAAACATTTTTATTTGCAGGAAATCACAATATGTGTTTCAGTCATGCTACTTGCTTGCATTAAAATCTATAAAGCAATAAAGACAAGAAGATGGATAGACCTTTGGGTGTTTTCCACTGGGTTTGTGGCGCTCACCAGTTAAAGGCACTGGGTCAAGAAGGCTGACTGGTTATAACTTAATATTTATCAGACTGGCACTCTAGCTGGCACCCCAGGACCTTCCAGTAATCACTACAAGCTTCACACAAAATGCAGAAGGACACACATATCTACCAATTAGACACAGCTGAAAGCAGACAATGTGTGTGTGTCAAGCTCTCTTCTCAGCGTCTTAGCTCCAGCTGAAAGTCATACACAATACTCCAATAATAAGTTCACAGAAAGTAACAATCTACAGATTCTGACGATTCGTTTCTGCGTTGCATTATCATAAAGATTTTAAGGCTGACTCCTTCGTGTATCTGCAAAGAATAAAAGAGTGGGTTGCTCAATACTTAACACTATACTAAGGTTGGGTGATATGTAAAAATTTTCCAACTGACAATCGTCAGTCCAATAACCGACAATAGGCGATATATTCGCACATGTGCAGACTTTTTGATGGGCGGAGCAATGTAATCATGCACGGACTGATTGTCCAAACATGGACAAACTAATTGCCAAATTGCACAATGGAGGAGAAGGAGCAGATAGAAATGGACTGTTACCTCAGCCAGGAGGTCATAGACGGGGGAGACGATCCACTGGCTTGGTGGAAAATGCATGAAAAACCTTTCCCATTGATGTCACACGTGGCTTGGAAATTTCTGTGTATATCAGCCACAAGCACACCTTCACAACGCGTCTTCAGCATCGCTGGTAATATTGTTAACCACCTGAGCACACTGCTAACACCTGATAAAGTAAACATGCTTGTTTTGTTTGGAGGGAATATTTTACCTTCTGTTCTTGGTTTGTTTCAGCATTAATATAGATACTTTTTGGATTATTTATTTATTTATTTGAGATGCGCCAATTGGCACAAGAGACTGAACTTTACATCTGGGTTTTTTAAAAATGTTTGCTAGAAAAGACATTTTGATTTTTAACTTACAAAATTAAACGTAACGTATTTGTTGTTTGGTCGAGTGTGTAAGATAGATAAACACTGGAACGGCCTGTAAACATGGTTATAGTGGAAAAAAGAAGCCCGTTTCTCTTTGTTTCCCTCCCCACCGTTGTGGGTTTTTTTTTTTATTTAAATAAAAAAACCTACTCAAATATAACTGTTCAACAGAACTCATACTACTCAGGGACTTCAAACAGAAAGCAAAAGCTTCCAGTTGCAGATGAATGTGCAGAATTTGTTTGCAGTGATAAATAATCGTGCAGAGCTGCTAAACATTCACAAATTGCAGCTGTTCAAATTGCTTGCAAAAAAAATCTGTAATAAGCATCTGTCATTTGCTACTAAAGAACTACAAAGTGAATTGTGAAAAGACTGGATGTGCATTTACAGTCAAACCCCATTTGTCCTTTTATCCTTAACAACGACCATTCTGTCACTGATTTTGTGACAGATGGTCCTCAAACCATGTGATTCTCGAAATTCCTAAAAATAAATAAATAAATACATACATATAATTATTGCCTCTCTTCCAATGTCACCTGGGATTTCTACCACCCCCTGTGACCCACTGGAGGACAAAGGGGATATAGATTATGGATGGACAATACAGAATAATGCACCACTTCACACATATCTGCTTTTGTACAACTACAACCAGTACTGATGAACCTGACATGAAGAACTCTGTTTAAGCAATATATTTTTAACCATGCAGAATGGCAATGGTGTGAATGACTCTACAACAGTAGCAGATGCTGCCTGAATGACCAGGGATTAACTGTGGGAGCAGTTTGATGTGACTGGGTCAGATTTAACACATGACATACAGGATTTGTGACTAAACGTGGTTCTATAGGGTCTGTTTAAGCTTCAGACGCAAAAAAAAAAAAAAAAAAAAAAACATGAAAATGAAATAGGATTCATCGTACATAAGATACCACTATTCATTCAGGAGGCCATAAACCACCCGCATGTGGAAACTGAGCACAGACATCATTAAAACTGGCACGTGCAGACAAACACCTGAGTCAGAAATGTGGGAATATGGTGCATAGGCTAAGCTGTCCACCCTGAATGTAAACTCTGGCTTTGGAGCCATCTGAAAGGCTCCTTTGAGAAGTTGTATCACTCCTATTTGCCACCATGTGCTTCATAAAGAGCGCATATAGCAACGTTGTAAGCTGATCTTGGAATTCCCATAGCTGAGGTTTGAGGCTATACTGCAGGAGGGGGGATAGGGGTGGAGGGTCCATTCATTCCAGACGCATGCCTGACGCATGCATAATGACGAAGTAATGGGTGACAACACATGGAGCGAGAACAGCGCCCAGCCAGGCAGACACATTTGGCTCAGCATAAAGAAACTTCATTTAATAAAATGTTGATTCATTAAAGCAAAGATAATGTAGTGCAGGCTGTCACTGTGGTTTAACTGGTGCAGTAGGAGTTCAAGCGGCGTATGACACAGACTACGTAGGATTAACAGACGGCTGATGACGGCCTGTGAGAATGGGAGCAGAATGCCCGATTTAGCACCTTTTTAAAACTACTTTATTAATTAAATGAGGGATTATCAGGATTTCTAAAGACTGTTTCACATGCATGTTTGTCATCACTATGGGAAATGAAATAATGAATATCAACCTATAGTCACTGGCCACTTTATTAGGTATACCAATTCAACTGTTAACTGTCAAATGGCATTGGTTGTTGGTGTCAGACAGGCTGGTCTTAGTATTTCAGAAACTCCTGATCTACCTGGAGTTTCTCACTTAATCAGCTCGAGGGTTTACAGATACTGGTGTGAAAAAGAGCATATGGGATATGGGGGACCAGGAGATTGACATCATGGATGTGGAGCAGACAAATCTGCAGCAATTGTGTGATGCTATCATATGTATACAAGGGTCCAACCTGGAATTAGCAAGGTATACCTAACAAAGTGTGAGCATATGTAGCTAATAACATCAATTCTACGGGGTAATGAAGAGCTGAAAGACTTCAGAATTGAAGATTTGTTTTGTTATCCTGGCACAATTTGAGAGAATAAGCAATATAAAAAATAAATGTGCAGAGATTAACACTTTATCAGCACTGACTATTGACATTACTATTTTAATCACTATTCATATAATCCCAGAATTTGATTGGTGCATACCTAATTCAGACTATCCTTAAAGGATATTCAATTTACAACCATACAGAAAGAGTAACAGCAAATCCTCACATCCAAAGACACTGGAGCTAGAGCATATTTCACTTTTTTATTTATTAAAATCACCACAACAAATACTGCTAACTGAAAAGTTGCCACATTGTTTTTCTTGTTGATCGGCTAATTGATTAATCTGATATTCTTTCCAGCACTACATGCTTTACATTTAATCTACAACTCATCTGTTATTTAATTTAGAGCAAATCATATCAAGCGATGCCATCAAAACATCACTTAACTGCTACAAGAAGACGATTAGTGAATGATTAGAGAAGACAACCATTAATAAAAAGTCGAGGCAGAATGAACAGACGCGCACGATCACCTGTCACTGCACCACTCAGTAAATACCAAGCCTGTCATATCTTGCATCCAGCCCGGCTATTCTAGTCCACCGGTGAAATATTCAAAGCTGCCATTCAAAATTCATAAGCGACTGGAGAGATGCTACCAAGCTCTAAAAATACCCTTTACTACATAACAGAATATGAAATATTCATCTTGATATGAACACTTTCAGCTTGTCTGGCAGTGTCTCGTGTTTATTTCTGTCACGTGCAGCACACTGCTGAAAGCAGCAGTAAATATTCTCTTGATTGCAATTATTACTGCTGAGAGGCATCTACTTTAGAGAGGGCTGACACACAGCTCTGGAGTGTGCCTGCATACATGATTGTGTCACTACTTTTTTCTTGTTTTCTATGAAATGTAACCAACTATGACGTATTTAACATGTAGTTACAAATACAATTTCAATTTCACTTGCTAAAGGAGGAGCGTCAAACTGGCCTGTTAAAGGGTCCAATCTGGCCCCCAGTATGAAAAATAGTCATTAATTCCAATTTTATCAAATAAAATGCCTCACTGTTCCTGCTGCGAGGACTGTATAGCCTGAGGCTCCATTGCAGAATGCCTGCAGGTTCAGATGGGTGCAAAAAGACTCTCAGGCAGCAGCAACCAGTAGAGCAATGAAGAGCCAAAACTGTCAGCCAACTGACAGCAGAAACCGTTGGCGATTGGAGACTAAGACAGCTTTCCATAGGTTCACCTACGTGGCGCTAGACAGACCACACTGGCTAAAGGTTGTTTTTCCATAATTTAGGCTTGAGCTTAGATGGTGAGCTTGGGCTGTTAGGGTGGGGTGAAAGCATACCTCTGTGAAGTAAAGGCGTGTGCTTGACTTATAACACCAGGCAAAATGAGCGCTTTATAACAGAAATTAGTTCATTTTATCTCAATTATCTTGTTTTTGTAATCATTGGAAACCAAAATCATACTTGAGATTTAAATCATATTAATAACCCAGTCCTGATGCCCTGTAATTTGAGTAATTTAACATTTAATTTATTACCTAATAATGAAAATAACAGCTTGGGGCCTTATTTTCACTAATGGATGAGTCCTGGTAACAAAACATTTATGGGTATTTGGCTAATGCTAACGCCAACATATAAAAGAGAATTTAATCTGTAATGCATTTCTGCATTTAGTGGACTGTAACAGATCTGGTATGTGACAGATCTGGTACTGGTTATGACGAGAGGCACTCTGCACTGGAGCCAACACTGATGAGGGCTGTGGGACACGCCCTTTAAAACACACACACACACACAGTGCTGCGCTGACCAAGAGCTGTAAATTACACCACTATTAAGAACCAGGAAGCGAGGGACTGTGTGATGGAGAATGGTGAGACAGAATATGAGAGAAACAGAGATGAAGAGTTAAAGAAAATGCGTGCTCTGAGTGTGGAAGCCCAGAGTGTGTGAGAAAGGAATGATGGTCCTTGGAAAACACCATGGTGCTTTCCCTGCATGCACATGGCCTGACTTGGAGAACATACAGTACTGCAGATCTCCCCTCCTCCTTCATCCGCTTCCTTTCATCCCTCAATTTTCTGCCAATGGGTGTGTCCTCTAAACTCCCCCTCTTCTCCAGTCGCCCTTTGCTGCACTTCATCAGACCGCCGAGTTTAGCCGCAGAAGCTTCATCAGTTTAAACGTTGACATGCACGCCCAGCAACTCACTCAGTGACATCATGTTGCATTCAATCAAAATGACCGTGGTGGTGTTTGGTTGAACTGGCTCTGCAAAACCACAGCTGTTGCGTAACAGTCCGACGCAGCACATGAGCCTGTGTCACTATCAAGATGTGATGTAATATGTAAAATAAAAATAAACATTTTAAAGCGTCATAAACTAAAAACAAAAACAGGATCTCTGGGATAGAATTACACCGTTTAATTTCAGCTTTATGACAAAACATATTTGCATTGTCAGCTGCTTGGGTTCTGGTGCTGGGAAAAAGCATTGCTTCTCAGCTCGTTGGTTGGCACACGATCCAGGTCTGATTTATGATGGATCAACATTAAAGCAACAAATATTCCAGATTTAATTGTTTAATTCAATATTAAAACAAATTCAATATTTGACAGTGAAAATGAATAATCGACTGTGGAAAAAAAGCAGCACCACCACTAGCTTTTTGTCTCCTTCAGGGCACAAGACGTAAAGCTGTATTAGCCCGAGCAACATTGTTAGACAAAGTGCTCAGTTAACTGCTGGGGTTAACTGAGCACTTTACCACATATGTTGCTGCAAGTTAGGAACAGCCACATGGCAAAGGTTTATGTTTGATGTGTTGGTCACTGGTCACCACGTAATCTTTCAGGTTGGAACTCAAGTCACATTCAAGTAAGACACATGCTGCAAAGTACTCTTAGATGACAAACCAGAAAATAACACTGCGGAGAAGTGTTATATATGCGATATTGAAATTACAATGCATGTAGAGACAGACGAGCTTTGACATTTGCCTACAACTCCAAAAAAAAAGAGTCAGGAGGTACGTGAAAAGCCATAAAGACACCAAAGAGAATTACATGCCAGCAGTTGTGAAGTCTATAAATTTGACAGGCTAGCATAAACTGCCTCCTGCTAGCAGGGAGAAAGCAAGAGAGAACAGATTAAATTAACCTAGTGTAATTTGGAAATGTATATGGAGTGATATGAGCTGAACAACTGGAAGTGAATGAGAAGCATTATGTCATAACAGCTGTCTGGTTCTTTTTTTTTAAATCGCACTTTTTTAGGCCAGTCTGTCAGATAAGTGGAAGGAAGTGGGTGGATAGATGAATGGATGTAGTAGTTTTATATCTCAGAGTGATTTTTGCAGGTTTTTTGAATGATCAAATGTGATTTTTGTCTGATTTTGCCATGACTAATAAAGCAGTCTGCAATCACAGGTTAAAGTCAGGAGGTACTTCTCACTATGTCGTTCCAGGAAAGATCGGCATGAGGATGTGACGGAAGCGGCAGGGAAAACAGAGGGAACAGTTCAGAAAATAGACGCTCCAAGTTAGTGTCTTCGGAAGAAAGAGGAGGGCCAGGAGACATCAGCGAGATAAGGCCATGAATTCAGGGTGATATAAGGGATTGCAGATAAACTAAGAGCCCCAAGAGATGATGGACTCAACTGAAAAATGGTCTGGACCGTGCATAGCTGTTGCTAACGTCAGCCAGCACTGCCGCTCGGGGTGGAGTTCATGAGGGTTCGTGTGACCTGCTGCAGAAAGAGAGACAGACATTGGATTTGTACGGGGCGGGGCGGGTGTGGCCGAACAGTAATGTCCTGTATTAGCTGTGGAGACAAGAATGTTGTCTTTCAGCTGAGCGCTGACGTCACCTGGAGGAGAACAGTTCCCTGACTGATGCTGTTTGATGTCTGTCTGGGTTTTAACAAGCACATTAGAATTACTGACCAACATCTTGCATTCGCTCGAGTCTAAAGGCTGTCTCGTTTCATTCAAAAAAGGACCATCACACAAATACTGGATCAAAGCATTCTTTCAATGCAGAGTATTTACACAAACAGCATCCCCTTATTCAGCTGACATCACAGGCTCTTTGCAGCGACACAGGTCCCTGCTTTTCTTAGACCTGTTCTATTCTGCTCTCTGTCAGTCTGTCCAACAAAACCCAGTTATGTAATCAGGACCTAGGCCAGATGAGCTGAAGAAAAGACTATTTAGCTTTCCACCACTCTCCCTAACAGCACGGAGCAGCTCAAGCCATTATTCACTGGAATGTTTTCCTCCCATGTTTGTCCAGAAGGACCAAAGCCCTGAAGCCGCACAGTCGACAAATCAGCACCCCGTATGTTCGTGTGACTGTATTTTTTTAATCTGGAGTAATGAGACCATGCTGACTGTTGAGTAACCTTTTACAGGAACCACTTTAACAATAGCTTTTCTTAAACACGTTTAACCTGTAATGCCTTGCTTATATCAAACATGTCCAGAGTCAATGATAATGAGTTATGTGGGCAAATCCAAAGAACTTCCCACCTACGATGGAAGTGTTTTTTTCTTTATATCAACATTAATATCATAGTTTCAATAAAACAAAATTGCATGGTTTTAATGTCAAGGATGTAGAGGAACGGAGTAGGAATTACACTAGGAAACAATAAGAGATCTTTCAATAACAGAATTCTGAAAACGTGCCAGTACTTGGTTTTTTGAAGCACTGCAGGTATAATAGGCCGTGTACGTACCTAGGATACAATTCTTCTGGAACTGATGAAGGCAGCAGACACCTATAAGTGTCTTACCTGCTGAAGAAGAAGAAGCAAAATGCAAAGATGGTGACTAGTGCAGTAAGAGTTTGGTGTGGAAGTACTTTACATCCTTATCCATGTTACCATTTTGCTTAAGAACAACAACTAACATTGGCTTACGGACTGTTGAAAACGTGGAGGTGGCTACCATGATATTATCTATTTCTTACTGAAGTCCCATTTTGAAGCCTCGAGATGAGCACTTCTGTAATCACCATCTTGGTTGCAAAAAAACAAAAAAAACAACAACAAAAAACTCCTGATGTGATGTGGGGCGCAGGTCGGACTGTGAAACCAATTGCTCATTAGCTAATGAATGTATTTATTTTTAATTCAAAATTACCCCAAATGAGTGAGCGAGCTCATAAACTTATCGGGAAAGAGTTTACAGAAGTAAAGACAGAAAGTCGTGTTCCCGTAGACTTCTAAAGGAACAATTTTTGCAACTAGAGCTATCGCCATCTGGTGGCCCTCACGTAAATTGCAGGTTAAAGACACTTCTGTGTTGGCTTCATTTTTCCGACCCCAGATGAAAGTCACATGTTTTATACTATCTGTGCACAAGATAAAATGTTTGAGAGGTACAAGATAACTCCAAATGTTATAAAGAAGGTTATGCTAATGCAACTTCTCTTATAATAGCATTAGCAGACTACTTGGCAACCATCCTACAATTTCAGTTAGTGTTAACATTTTAAATAAACTCTCTGCTCCCATCATGTTGGCGGTTTAAATTTTTAATAATAAAGTTTAAGCATATGTGATAATAAGTTTGTTTTGGTATCGAAATGAATATCAAGCATGATGCAATTGTAATTTTATTTTTAACTGAATTTGAAATGATTCAAACTTATTCGACTGAACTGAATAAGTCAGTTTTGGTACATTTTCGAGAGTCTTGACACAAGTTATCTAATTTTTACCTGCATTTTGATTTCAGGCTTATCTTCTAGCCGTGACTCCTTCTATGTTAAAATAATGAATGTAGCCGTGTATGAAACAGATGAACAACGTTGCACATTTTCTATAATAATTTGGACACATCACAGTGATCAAACTTCTTAACGTCCTGAAGAAGCTTTTTACAATCCCTGTAACATGGCCACGTAGAAGAGCCTGGATCACAGCGGGTTTCAGGATGTTCTCTTAGCAAACTGTGGTTTGTAGCCTGTTAAGCTTGTTACAGATTTTTTGGCATAAGATGGGATGTCAATTTTATACTCATTTTACTAAACTTTAGAGGAAAACATCCAGCTGCTCTGACAGTTGTGCTCAGAGTCCTCATCTGTTGGCTCATATTCAGATTATCTAAAAGACCTGAAGTGACTGCTAACCAGAACAACTGAGGAAGAAAGTGTGGAACAATAGTAATTGTTAACATATGTGCCGGCTGCCATGCATAGTTGTAGAACTTCAAATCTCATTTTCTGTCTCACTGTCGCAAATGTCCTTACTTGGGGCTGTTGACATGGCCTAAGCATTAATATACAATCCAAAAATTTATTAAAATCAATCCTTGTTACTCTGCTGCATTTTTTAGCTTTCAACTAAAGCTTATAATAGCACACACTGCAGCCTAGTCATTTTAAAACTGTCATTTTTGCTGAATTTATTTGTGAGCATCATTATTTCAGCTGCGTTTTTTCTTGTGTCAACATCCTGAGTATTTACAACCAGTGCAGGGAGTCTCCTTTGTGCTTATTAACTGCCTCCCTTCAAAGAAAACTCAGCTTGCAGCAACCATAAAAAAATTCAACCAAACATGCCATGCATAAATAATGTGTACAAATATATACAAATGAGCATAAACAATAACAGAAAAAAAAAGACTTCTTTTAATGGCAAGCTAGCAGAATTAGAGGAAGGAAAACAAAACTCAAGAATATAAAAGAGGAGCCCGACAATACAAACAAGTGCATGTCCATATGAATAAAAGGTGTCCAAAACTGTGACTCAGCAGCATCTATTGTTTGTACTGGGATAAGGCACGTGTGTCAGCTTATGTGCTACTGTAAAAGGGAAAGAAGGGCTGTTGGTGCTACTGCAAGTCCAGATTGAAGGCCAGATGGCTTCAAAAGCAAACTACTCTGTCTGCCACTTGCTTGTGCCACCACCATGGGAGGAGGGAGTGGGCCTGTGTGTATGGGTGTGTATGGATGTACAAGAAGAAGTCAGTGATGGTGTTTAAGTGATTAAGTATTAAATCTGTTTCTAATCTGCTGGTGGGTGATTTCTACAGGAAACAGAGAGGACTTTTGTGCAGCTTTCACACACATTAAAAATAAAGAGAACATAGTGCTGAAAACACTGACGTACACAAACACACTGAGCTTTCACTAGCATGTAAAATGGTGTTAGGTTTCAAGGTTAGGGCTGAAGGTCAAGGGTTATATGAGAGCAGCACACAAGACACTTAGTCTTAGTGGAGACCCGGAGAGACAAAGGCACCGAGTCAGGCAAGGTGGGAGGGCTTCAGACAGTGTCTTTGTTTATTTCACAAACCTACAATGTTCTTTATACTTCTTGATTTAAAAAAAATTAATGATTTCACTGATATATAAATTACAAATTTAAAATATGTGTCTTTTTACATAATGATCGGACAATTCTTCACAACCATGAAGACTTATTATGTCCATCCTGGACATAGACAGACGTTTTATCCTTTTACAGTATAAATATATCCTCCTGCCTCTAAACCTAGTGTTTTCCCTGTTATTGTCTGTGAAGCCCAGAAACCCCTACTCCAAAGAGTGTCTAGGCCCAGCTTTAGAGATAAGTTGGAGTTCAGTTGTTTGGGAGGTGCCCAAAGTAGAACCACCACCCCACCATACAGGAGCCAACTGAGGTGCTTTGGGCATCCTAAAGGGAAATGATTCGGACATTTCTTAACCAGATGAAGCCCTGGGGCACACCCAGGACACCCTGGACACCATCTGTCCAAGGCTTGGGAACGCCTTGGTGTCCCATCACAAGGGCTGAAGCATGTGAATGAACAGCATTAAGTCATAACACCTGTCTGGTTCTTGTTTTACCGTACTCTTTCGGGCCAATGTGCCAGATAAGTGGGAGGGATGGATTTATTTTTTCCATCTACAAGAACAAAGCTATCCATGATCAGTTTACTAGTGGACCATCTCCTGGACTTCCTGTCTTTTTCTACGGACAGGTTAAACAGGTCATTGTTGTTGTAGTCTTAGCCTCTTGTCTAGAAGTTATTTGTTACATTAATGTAAATGCAAAAAAGCTTACTGGAAGCTCTTAATCCATCTAAACTGACATAAAAAAAATTCTATTTAAGGTTTATCTCTGGGGGATTGAAGGTTTTCCTTTGATAAGGAAAAGCAGAGAAAGTAGTTCAAATCGTAGCAATGGTACGTTTCACATCTTTAGAGTAGGAAACTGCCATGTAGTGATAGTAAGAGGGTTGTGCATTGCTGTAAAGGCAAAAAAGTTACAATTAAATAGCTCCCAAGGAAGAAGTTTAAAGATACAAGGCAAAGCAGCAGGGGTTCAGCTAAATCCAGACCTCATTAGTTTAGCACCTTGGAAGTCTAAATTGGCATGGACCAATCGAGCAGATGAGAGTGAGACAAGACTGGCAGCAATACAGCCACAGATAACTTTAAGTAACATTAGCAGCAGTCAAAGAATACCCAACATCTACTCTGTACGCACAAGGACTCCTAATCCGTTTAAGAGAGCCGAGATCAGCTGCTAAACAGAGTAAACCTCACCCAGTCAATCCCATTGACAGGAATGTTCCACCAATCACATCAGGAATAGGAGCAGGAGTCACTTTATGGTCCTGCTTTGCTGCCTCAGGACTTCACTGCAATAAACTGGCTGCAAAAGCTGAAGCAGCCGTTCGCCAATCAAAAGGGCCAGAGAGTGAACAAGTATCAACAGCACAATACTGCATTGCTTTATAACATAAGATCGAATGTTTTTCTACACCATCATAATTTTTATGTTTAAGTAAGGTAAGAAAACAATTATGTTCATGGTTGGAAGTGGGATGGGGTTTTTTTTGTGTTTTTTTTTAATGGTCTAACATTTGTTCACATTCTGCATTTCTGCCTAAATGGACTTCCCTATTTGCATCTGCCCTAATTATACAATAGCCACATGGCTTTGTCACTTGCCTGGCAAATACGAGTTTTGACTCCCAAAGCTTCGTTTGCGATCAATAGCTAATGATCAAAACATCACCTAACCAAGTGGGATAATTAACAAAGAGTTACGTCAGACAACAATAACCACACAAGTCAGAAGTCGCCTTCCTGCATGTAAAAGATTTCGATGTCCACCAAAGAGGTTTGGGCCTTCCTCAAAAGTTTTAACTTTTTTTTACTAGTGGGCTTTTAATTTATTCAAGCTTAAAATAAAATGTTGACTGATTGCTTTAATTATACATGGACAACTCACGCTTATTTGTGTAGTGACCCAACTACATAAATAGGTCCATTTTAGGCCAAAAAAATAAAAACAATGCACGCTCTGTCCCTCAAAAAACACAACAAAGACTAATCCTAACCTTTCAGACTTTTTTTTTTTTTTTAACCACTGTAGGGGCGTGACAATTGGAAAATATCAGTGAAAAAGTTGCTAAGTTGGCAAAAATTACATAAAGTGAAGGGTAACAACCACTGCTGCGATGTGCCTGCCAGTTCAGTGTCCAGGGGGTAGCTACTGAGCTCCATGTCATACCACATTTTGTAAATTGAACCCACATTCTCTGTATGAGGTTATGAACTGCTCTGCTTGGGGTGAGCTTTGAGGAACAACCTGTGTGTGAGACCATCCCAGACGTTTCCTGTAGCACGGATGTGTTGTGACCTTCAGCCAGAGTGCACGTCTTCAGCCCAGTAAGCCTGCACGAGTATCAGCCCAACAGGCCTGAGCTGAGAATGAGACAACAGAAGTCCCCGTAACGTGAGACCTCAACATCAAGGGAAAGAGGAAAGGGGAGATTAGTACTACAGTATCCAGGTAACAGTCATAAACAGTGCCAAAGCACAACTGAACACAGAGCGAATCAAAGCCCTGCACCGCATAATGATACGCTGACAAAGACCAGCTTTTGTGGTAGTTATCCAACTGAATGGATAAAATTACTCATTGTGTTTACATCTTTGCTGTATGTTGTTATGGCTTGTCTGTTAGTAGGAAAGTGAATATTACACCTGCCAGTAAAATCCTTCATTTAGCCACTTTTTGGCTGCTGATCTTCCAATCCGTCTGTACTTTGCTTCACAAAATGTCCTTATCCAACTTTTTCCTTTGATCCTGAGCAAAAGAAGGACGCGAAGCATCCACAAGATCTTATTTCTACTCCAACTACTGGACTAAAGAGATTCAAGACACATTCTGCACATATTCTGTCTTCAAATCAAGATATTCTGCACTCATTGAACTCAGCAGCTACATTTCAATGTACACCTACATCATTGCTGAGGCTATAAAAACACATCCTGTGATGATGTTCTCCAAAAGTACACAATGCTCCTTTCAAAATACTCGGAACATGCAGTCTGATGATGGAAAATGTTTGCTTTTAAACCACTGGAAAAGTGTGAGCCTTAGAAATACATGAGCTGAAGACGGCTGGGCCAGTGTAGCGCATGCTGTCCAACACAGGTCTCTGAGGAGGATGACGCAATACAGGGCGGGAGGGGATGTTGAGGAGAGAGGATTGGGGGCTGAAGTATGTTGACTATTACGAGCTGAAACCCCCCTCCTCCTGCTTCTCCACCACGTCCGCGGCGGTCCCACCCAACGCTGAGGCCCATCTGGAGCGCCTCGTGACCCGGCTGATTAAAAGCAGTTGGGGCCTTCAGTGAGATACGGCCAGTGGAATGTGGAGACTGTAGAAAGGCCCAGAATAAGTGTGTCTAAGAGGTGTGTAAATTTATAAAAATGTGTATGTGATACTAAGTGTGCTCTCGGTGTGTCTATGCATCCATTAGAGTATTTGAATCACACATCTGTGAGCAGCCTTGTGTCCATTAGTGCCAGTCAACAGCAATCAATCAAATCCAAGACGAAGGGGCCCTGAGCTCAGCTGATGGATGGATGCCCCCTCTGGGACCGATGGGCTGGCTGAATGGGAGCATCGCTGCACCAGAATCACAGCTCTGCGTCTTACTGTTCCCTGACCCCGTTAGCCTACAGATAATAGCTCCTGCACATCCAGTGCTTAAGATTATACCCACGACCTCCATCAACAGAAACACAAAGTCTTCTTCCACATAGACTGAAGTGTTTTTCCTGCCTCTGCCTTCACTTTTTCTACCTAACCATCTGCTCCTCATCCACCCCAGGCCTGCCAACCTGGCTTTCTACACCCTTCAAGCCACGAGCATTTACTAGCAGCACCCGTTGAGCAGCATCACCCTAGTCGAAATGGAAACCAGGCTGAGAGTCTCATCGCAGCCGCTAGAGCATGATATAAGAGCCCACGGTTGAGCTTTACTGCTCTCGTCCCAATAGGGGCTCCTCCATGCGGTTAATGTCAAGCTTAACATGTGTTTTACGGCTTAATTGAATAATGAAGCGATGAGAGAGGGGGAAAAAACCACACGACCAAGATCTGCACCAAAAGGCTGCCAGAGGAGGATTGTGCGGTGAGAGACGAATACTTTGGTTTAAAAGCGGTGTTTTCATAACCGCTGTGGCTGTACGACTTGTCAGCGACACTTTCATTATCTCTCTAAAACTGAATCCTGAACAGAGCACCAAAACTGACCACCCCACAGCCCCTCTGTCACATGCTATCCATCAAAGTGATCACAAAAGCAACTGTTTTAAGTCTGCCATTATGTTATTTAATTGAATCCATGCTTTCTAATTTAGTTTGCCTAATACAAGTCAATTCAAGCCATGTTTTTCACTAATGGGGGTTTTTTACCGTCCATCTGGCTGCCTGTTTTCTTCCCGTAACTGTTTGGATGCTTGACTTTCTTTTTTTCCCCCCATCCTATCTGTACACAGTGTCTCCACACAATTATCAATGAATAATGAAACAATGAAGCTGCAGGTGTTTCTGTGCTTTTCTGGAAACTGAAACACACAAAAATCAAAGGATTTTTCACTCCAGTGAAAACATTCCTCATCAGTGTTTCATACAGTTTAAGATTGCATTTATGGTAGCAGGATGAAGTGCAATCATGCATTTTTAAATTAATTAATGAATAAAGCATGTATTATTTGCAACAACATAAAACACAGCAATTCTTCCTGTTAAAGGGGAGTTTTTCCTTCCCACTGTTGCCAAAGGGCTTTATCATAGGGGGTCATGTTTGTTGGGGTTTTCCCTCTTTTCTTTGCATTATTGTACAGTCTTTACCTTCCAATATAAAGCACCTAGAGGAAACTGTTGCTGTGATTTCATGCTATATAAATAAAATGGTAAATTCCTTATCTTAAATAAAAAAAAATAATGGTTTGGGCAAGTTGGAGGTATTTTCCCTGTTTGTTGTGGTCAAAAAATAATGTATTATACGTATTACACAGAAATGTTCTTAAAAGTAATGCAGCACGTTACTTAATTACTGCTGGAAGACAGTAATTCGTTATAGTATTCTTTATGTTTCATATTTGTCTGTAAAATGACATGAAAAGCAGTGTCTCACAATTACCATTTAACAATATAAACATATAGGCTACAGTCCCACACATCAACACAAATCCATATGCTAATGAGGACATGCATATGATCTTTGTGTTGGTATTAAGGTAAGAACCCAAAGACGACAGCACGAAGCAAAAATGAAAACCAGCACAGAGACTTTAAAGCGATCGTCACAGTGATTCTACTTTAGAAACATGAATAGGTGGAAATGGAGGCAACAGCCTGATTGCTCATCAGTTTGTTACCTGTTGAAGTTCAGGGTCTGGCTGCTGAGTGAGAAGCAAAATCATGCCAGTGTAAACAAGAGGGGTCTGCTTAATGTAAAAAGAACAAAAAAGGAAAAGAAAAATGTGTTGAGAAATTCAAAATCCTATTTGATTGGTTACATGCTATGGTTAAAGAGACCAGAGCAAACTGAGGATCGCCCTCACCAGCTGCACTCCATGACACTGGAGTAGGAGTCCATGTAACCAGGATCAAGATACTCTAAGAAAATGACTTAAAAAAAAAATCAAGGAACCCCCTAAAGCAGCAAACAGGTCAGGCTGCTAGCAGGAGCTACTTGTTTAGCCTCAACTGAATTGTTGGTCATTCTTTTGGATCAATAGAAAATGTATTTAAAATTTATCCATCCATCCATTTTCTACCACTTACCTGGCCCAGGTTACAGGCAGGAACAGTCTAAGCAGAGAAGCCCAGGTCTCCCTCTCCATGGCCCCCACCACCTCCTCAGAGGAGACATAGAGGCATTTCCAAGCCAACAGAGAGATATAATGCATCCCGCATGTCCAGGGTCTGCCAGGACGCATCCTAATCAGATGCCCGAACCACCTAAACTGGCTCATGTTGATGTGGCGGAGTAGCGGCTGTATTCTGAGTCTTCAATCTAACTCTGAGGGAGACCTACATTGCGCTTAAAAGAAAGCTTATTTCTGCCTCTTTTACCCACAAACTCATCCTTTTAGTGACTCCCAGAGCTCGTTGCCACAGGTGAGGGTAGGAACGCAGATTAACCAGTAAATTAATAGTTTGCCTTTTGCACTCAGCTCTCTTGTCAGTCTCCCTTTACTTGTGAACAAGACACTGAAATGATGTACTTTTTTAAATTCAATTCAATTTCAATAGAATTTTATTTATATAGTGCCAAATCACAACAACAGTTGCCTCAATGTGCTTACTCTTCCACTTAGACCTGGAGTGGTCCAGGTCAGGGAATAGCTGGGTCCACTTCACCCTGTTCCACCTCAGCAGTCTGGCCTCAAAATGCTAAAGTGACTTGCAAAAATCTACTCAGGCAGCCACTAATATACCTCAAAGGCCTGACTAAGTAAACTGTATGGGTGGGCAAACACTACCTCATATACAATGTACAGTATTCATGTTCATATAATAGTCTTTCACTCTGTCATGAAAGACAGGCAACAGTGATGACAATGAGAATACACAGTAACCTGACAGGACAGGAAGTGCTGACAAAGTTGCCGCCTTGTCAGTTTTTACCTCAGCTGACCCTGAACAAACAATAAAACATGTCACAGCAGCATCTAGTTTGATTTACAGACTGCAGACACATATCTGGAGTTCCTGGGTTTCCGTGCATTTCAACAAATCACTCTGTCAAGGAACTGGCACCCACTGCAGCCAAACACTGCTGCTGCACGTTTACAATCTGTACGTAAATCCCTAAAATTGAACAATTTCAATGAGAAATATTGTCACACAACAACAGAATTAAATCACTATTAGGTCAAACACGTGCAGGATCATCTGCAGCAACAAAACAACACACAGAGAAGCCATTTGGCAGATGGATCAGGGACTGTGAAGGAGCAGAAGTAAACGCAGCAGGTCTCCAGGCCATGATGGCCACACCCGGGCCCAGCTGGAAACAATAAAGCCTCGTGCTCCTCATCTCTTTCACTCCATCTCTGGTCCTGCATTGTTGCCCCTTCTCGCTGCTCCTGACAGCAAATTCAGGAACTCAATCGCTAATTTTGTGTCTCTTTCCCTTTGCACTTCCATTCCTTTTGTCTGCTCGCATCAGATGGTTTTCCAATCATCTGTGGGCCCCATATTACAGAGCGGGAGTGTCCACTGCATTCTCCATCACCACAGTAAACACATAGTCAAGCAGTGAGCCACCCTCTCTGGCATGCACAGGCCTCTTTAAAAAAAAAATAAAAGAAAACACAGAGCGTGAAACAGATGGATGTCGTTTGCACGATGAAGACAAACAATGGCAGTGAAATAGATTTCAGAGGCTGCAAAAAAATTGCAAACTTAGCCCTATGTTCCTCTTGTGACCTCCCCTATGACACTGTCAAATTGGTTTTGGTTGCAATTCATCACTGCTGGTTAATAAATCAGGGATCAGCCAATCTCTGACATGCTATCAAAGGACCATAGGTGTGGAACTGCTCTGAATGCTAATGTAGTATCATCTCATCAGCATGAGAACAAAGATGCGCTCACAGGCTGACTGATAGAGGACAGAGGGCATCATTATCACTGTAAAGCCTGCACTCTTTGTGCTGCCTGCCAATCACGTGCTCTGGCATTGAACCGGCAGCCAATTAGCGCTTCTTTTACTGCGATGCCTCAGGGTTGTGTGAGGAAAACACGAAAATATGCTGGGCTCACCATTTTATGGAAGAGGAGAGAAGGAGGACGTGGGGGGGGGTTTAATGCTTTAAATTACATACTGAGAGGAAAAAATATTAGTCTCAAATAACTCATCTATCTATCTATCTTAGCTAAATGAGCCACTGAGGGACAAGGGTTTCATGGAGAGGGTGACCGACACACACCAGTGATCTATAGATTCTCTGTCAGATGGATTATCACTCCTCCTCCGCCCGTCTTGTATGACGTAACTGCTCTTAGCAGGTTGCCTGAGTTTAAATATACAGTGTGCATTTACAGAAAACAAACCCACACAAATAAAAATCAGTGTAATCAGCATTTCTTCTCCATCATATGGGTGATATTAACAACATCACCTCAACAGATCATGAGGGGGCGGGCAAAAGGGCCAGTGTGCAGTGTGTAAACAAAACAACACCTTCCCACAATCACACGCTCGCACATACATGCATGTTCACACAGCTCCACCCACTGGCAACGCTCCTCCCAGCCTTGTCTGCATTGCACCAAAGAGAGCTGCATCTTTTCCAAGCAGGTTTTTCACCCAGGCCAAGGAGACTTAGCAGCATCCTGTACTCTGCCTCTAGAAGATTGTTTTTGATTAAACTCCAAAGAAGAAAGGGGTCTACACTTTCAAGGATGAGGCGTTTGCTGGTTTTGCTGATGTTTTCAGTTCCACAGAGACCCATAGAAACAGCATCACTGTTTGTTTTTACCGCAGCACTAAGTACATATGTCGGCAGGATTATGCGTCTGTGTGGTTGTGTGCGGAGGGGGAGTGAGTGAGGGGGTTATTGTGGCAGCATGGGGTGAATCAGCATGCTGTTCACGCCGCTTTTCACTACAGCTGCTGAGGACTCAAAACCAGTATGGATCAAAATTTGCGGCAGTTTGATGCAGCAGCAGTGACACAGCAAAGTCACCAAAGGATGCAAATGTTTCCTTTCTTGGTATCAAAGGTGACCTAATTTTGTGCGAGAACAAAAAAAGTATAAGCCGATTCATGATATTCTGTTACTTCAGGAATAATTTGATGTTACTAGGCTCTTTAGCTGTCTTCTGTGCTCATTTGAGCACAAATTTGTGCCTCCAGCGAGCACTGCTTGTAACAAAACCCTGTCAAAATGCTTCTAGTGTCATCTAGAAGGTCCATGCACACATAGATAAACTATTTTCACAGAAAATTGTGCTTTGTATGTAAACATTAACCAAGTGGCTCCATAGTATAGTGGTTTACACATTTGCCTAACAAGCAAAAGAG
>VOQK01032912.1:175491-190288 GCA_015052645.1 Benitochromis conjunctus
CTCTGAGGTCTTTTGACAGCGTAAGGTCGTGACAGTGTGCCCCCATGACACATACACTCTCATGTTTAACCCCCTGGTGCCATGTCAAAAGTACTCCAGTACTTCAGACCAAAGTGAGGTGAAATATCCAACCAGACAAGGTGGAACTAATGCTACATACCACTGGTAGTTACTTTAGTTTGTATGGATATTAAAAGAGACTTAAACCTAAAGACAAGAGCAACAGTTTTTACTCATAATAAGTTTTTTAAATATTTCAACTGTAAATGTAAAACAAACACTATCCAAATCCAAAGTGAGCTGTTTGTTGTCTTTTTTATTTTTGTTTTGGTTTGTTTTTTTATTTTTGCCATTAACACATATGCATGACGCTAATAATCTACCAGTCTGTTAGCTACTATTAGCATAACACAAGCTACAGTAAATCTTTGATTTAACTATTGGAGGTGAGGCTGCTCGGAACAAAAGAAAATTATAATGAAGGGCTTCTTTCTGTCGCCTAATTGGCCTTTGGGGTATAATTATGCATGCAAACATGACTGAAAAATTAAACCCCACTTAACAAATCTGGAAATGATTTTATTACAGTGCTGCACGAAACATATTTGTTAGGCATCAGATTTTTTCTAGCAGTAGAAAAAAACGCAATCTCAAAACAACATATATGTCCTTGACGTGAGGACAATCTGGATGAGAACTCATTGGGTGATCTTTGCATGCAAGTTGTACTAAATTCATCAAAATACTGTAGAAGGAGTAGCAATGCATGTGAACTGTGGACAGATGGACAGTGGGACACTCCCAGGATACAGATGGGAGTTTGGCCGAAACTAAGATGTGTTTTTTACTGCGAATCTTGCATCTTGTGAGGCCCCAGCGCAGAAGGTCTACAGCAGCAGTGATTATGTTCATCTTCAGAAACACTGATACAACTTTTCTGACAACTCTGATAACCAAAGACTCTCTTTCCGTCATCTCGGCTCATGGAAACTGAACAGGGTGGGCTTTACGAAGCAGTGTAATCAATCTTGTTTTCATGACAGTTGGACCCCAGGAACCCAATTGTAATGTGAAAATAAAATGTGATTAATTGGCCTAGTCCTAGATGGAGTTGAGATGCATTGTTTGGTGATAAAATTGGCATTCATGGAATAAAAGCGGCAAACAACCACAGTTCTGCTGGAGAAATTCTGATATTTCTAAACGTCCATCACAAAGGTTACAGCAGCAGTACAAAGGCCTACGTAATGGCCTCTCAGGAGGTTTTCATATACACAACACTCCAGTGCACAAATGAAATATTAAGTAATATATGGAAACAAAGAGAACCAAAAATAGGCTTTATTACCAGCTACTCTCACCGTCACATAGCTGGTCAACCGTTGGTTTCGGAGGGTTACAGACATGATGCAGTATAGAGGGGAGGTTGAAGGAGTTTCCAACATTATGAGTAGATGTAACAGCTTTAACTTAACCCCATCTGGTGCCTGAAAAACTTTCTTTCACTTTTTTATTTAGACATGTGTCTGATAAAACACAATGTTTAAACAAGAAATAATATATGACATCAATTTCAAGTGTTATCTGATGTATAAGTGTTTAATTCAAACCTGTTAAGAATAATGCAATCCCCCTACCAAATAATAACTTGAAGATTGTCTTTGATTATTTGTTTAACTTGAATATTAATTGCGCCGGGGCCTCATAGTTATTGGTGGCAGTGTTGTTGATTTCCTGGCTTTTCTCTCGTAGTCTCACACCAGGTGTGAGCCTGTAAATATTTTATGGAGCCTCGGTGCTGTGCTACTGGCACACAAAGGCTGTTTTCAGCGCCCTGGACAGCAGCGGCTCTCTGGAAACAGAGGCCTATCAGTTCGGCTTGGGACGCAAACAATTTTCAGCGCAGCTAAAATTAAATTAGGGGAAGGGGCAAGCCAGAGAGCAGAGCTGCCACATTGCTCAACACGGCAAGACTTCTTTAGTCCTCACATCAGGCATTCCATGGCAAAATGAAAAAAGGGAGAGGGGAAAAATGCATGAAACAATGCGCTGTCTGTGTGGGTATCCAGTGAAAAAGCCTAAGAGGCATGTCGGAGATATGAAGGGTTTGTTATGGTGCCAAGTTGACTTCTCTGCATGTAAAGACAGATGGAGCCAAACTAGATAAAACAGAAAACAGCATTGTATGGACGAGACATCCATATTCATATACTTGGATGTACTTGCGCTTACATCATTCTCTCAACATAGGACGACTTCACCCTTTACTAGACATCCCACCCCCATTAAAAAGTACAACTACTCTAGATTTCAGCAGTCAGTCTTTGATCCTAAGCTAACCTGATAAGTGTCTCTTCGCTTTTGAACACCAATCAAAAGCATTTACAAATGAGCCAGAATAGATGTTCGGCAATATGTTAAACATTTCAAGCCGGACACCGCCCAACGGTAACTGCCGATAGAGCTAGCAGCACAATATAAATACCTAGCTTGTGCTCTCAGATAGCTTGTTAGCTCACAAACCTATCATAGTCTGCATGATAACGTTGCCATAAATTTGGAAAATGCCTTGTTACATTTGCTGCTTCAAGTAAAATGAAAAAAAAAAAACAGCATCTATCAAAACAAACGCTGCTGCCTGCTAGCTGCACTCACTAACAAAATGTTGTTCAGCATTTTTTCTCTAATTTTGAGGTTATTTTGCCTTGCCTTCACATTATCCCAACACTTTTGCTTTATAATATGTGCAGCATTGTCTTTCCACCTGAATTTATAAAATCAACAAAAAAATTAAATAAAAAAAATGCAACCCAATGCAAAAAAAACAACCATCATCATAGATGGCCTAAAGAAAAATTTACCACTCCTCCAATCCCAGGTCAGTATATCTCTTATCGCTCCTATCGTATTCAATCTATTTACTCTTCAGTCCTTCCAGAAAGTTGTACTGGACAAAGAATACTTCTTATTAAATCACTTGATAAGACTGATTGTATAAAACGAAGTTTAGCGTCGAGCCACCTGAGGCTACACGAGGAGCTCTGTCTGCAAGAACGGGGACACTCAGAGGTCAGCATGCCAAGCACTCCACGGTCTCTAATTCCACACTGCACTTCTGAATGAATGCTGGCTATTAATACCCGAAATGTCAGGGATGCCTTTGCTGGACAACTCCAGAGAGAAACAGGGGCCAGCGAGGAAGGCGAGATCGTAAAGAAGAGTAAGGAGAGGTGACTGATATCTGCAGGTCAAAGTAATGCTGCTGCATAACTGCTGCAATAGGAATGACTTGCGTAAGGGAACTATGTTAGTCTGATAGCTAAAAACAGCCCTACAGCAAGATGGCTCTAAATATTGTTATAATGTCAAAAAAGAAAATGATTGAGAAGAAAGAAACTCCCTAAAATGCAAAAATAAAAGAGAAGACTGACCTGATTGCTCCAGGCGCAGTACAGATCACAGATCAAGCTCCAGTTGTTGTTAATCATACAGTCGAGAACTTTAAGATGAGCCATTTTCACTGAAGAAACACGAGCCGCCCAGACACCTGCCCCTCAGCTGTGTGTACCATACCCCGCTGTGCCCAGCAGCACCCTGCTGGCACCGCCGCTACTTCTTCTCCACCCCGGAGAGGCGAGTGCGAGGAGGCGAGAGAGAAGCATCAGCAGAAGGGTACGTCCACGTGCCCATCTGCAAGCCCAGCAGGTACCCTGTCAGCTGTGGCCATCGCCCCAGACACGCTTAATGAACAATATGTTAATGATTCAGTCTGCACAGAAACTCAGGGGATTATCTTAGCATTTAAAAGAAAGAAAAAGAGAGAGGAGCGGGAGAAAAGCGCTAACAGCATGCTGACCGGCGGCGGAGACTCTCCTTGCTCTGCGCCTCTGCGTTTTGCTAGTTTCTTTTTGATGTTCTCTGTCTCTCTTCCAGGCTGGCTGTGCCTCCCAGTGCTCGTCTCTGCAGTGGTACCAGGCACAGGCAGCTTAAGATTGAGAGCGGCACAGGATCACTTAATATACATGCATCAGGCCACAATGCAGGACATAACCAACTGATTACCCTCCTCTCTCACTCTGCCTCCTTAAAAGTCTCAGTCTTTGACTTGATCCATATCTTCCTCTGCAGTCTCATACTGAAGCTCAATTAAATGCTTGTAATACCTAAACAGGGTTTAAGATGTCCTGCAAAAAGGTACAGCAGGGAGGCGCTATACAAGCGCTCTGCCTCAACCTGAGTGATGCTGCACTTTGCCGGCAATGCGGGACGCTGTGCAGCCTGAGTTATTTATTTCATTACTCTGCAAAAAAGTCTTCATACTGTGCCGCAGCCCCCACCGTCACGGAGCAAAGTCCCACTTTGCTCGCTTAAGTAAGTAGTCGTCTCTCTTAAGTAAACGAGGGTCCAGTTTAAGACTTCCTCTCGCTGTGGGATATCAAGGAAATCAAGCTTTTAAGAGAGAGAAAAAGTATGCAGTGAATCATTTTAATATGTGAGAAGACAGAATCTGCAAACTACTGGATGCCAGTAAACAGCTGCCTGGGACTACTTATGTGTCTTCCACTCCTTTGATGCTCTATGACGTCCAGATGCTTGTGACTGTGACATTCGCTGTGAGCCTGCTTCATCAGGGAGATGCATTAAACCCACTTCAAATGAGAAACGCCATAACTACAAAGCAGCCTGAGGTGGGGTTTAAAATATTCATACATTTTTAATAAAAGCTTCTGTTTTTTTTCCTTCTCTAAAGATGTCAAAGCCTGAGCAGGAATTATAATTAAACGTGTGCAAAATTCAGAATACCTAATCCATAAAATTATCGTGCCCTAATTTAAAAATGTTCAACTCCGGAGTGACGTCTGCACACACAAGGGACAACAGTGGACTGGTACCAACAGAGGCAGCAGTGCTCCTTTCATATTTTTAAAAAGAAGAGTGAGACAGCTTGAGTAATCATGCAGACTGTGTCAGGTCAGGAGGCTACAAACAGTCTGGCCGAAAGGTCAGCCAAGTCCCCACACTCGACCAGAGACCAGACATGGCGACCCAAAACTCACTGCTCACTCTTAGGAGACCCACTCAGGAGATGACCACTCACTGGCTCTTCTCTGCTTTTGCCTCTGTAGTGCTATTTATCCACTTAGATTGCTCTGATGTGAGTTTCCCTCTTTCAGGGATATCATCCATAGAGATGTCTACATTTTCTTCAAGCTACTGGAACTAAAAGGGGTGTTCACTTTGGGAGTTTCCATTTTCCTTCTACCAAACTACACGCTCCACCTGTATCACAGTGCAGACACAGTAAGTGCCTGAAACCGCAGTTCCTCACCCGGCCACTTGAGGCTTGCTTCAATCCCTATGGTCTCACATGTTAAAATGCTAAACTTAACACCAAAGCACGCTTATAGCCTAGTATGAAAAACTGTTTAGATGTATATGGATAGCTCCCTACTTTGTAACAACTGTAAACGTGTGAATTTACTTATAATAACCCATGTGAATATATAAAAGCTTTAAGCTAGGGTTAAAGTGTGGCCAGTGTGTGCCAGCACAGTGTCCTAGGTCTCAGGACACTGTGTTTGCACTGTCTGTGCCTTTTAGAGAATTTTATTGTAATTATGTGACAAACATTACAGCTTACTGTGTCGTACTATTCAGCCAAAAAGGTTTGCTTCAGTTCTCATGAGTTTCTTAGTCTATTACTTACCATTAATCAGCCTATATCTGTGTCTATAATAGGGCTGTGCGATATAACCAAAATCTCCCAATATAAAACATTTCTCGTCCCGATAACAATATATATCGCAAAAATTTTACATTTTCTGTAAATTCTGTGAATCTCAGGCAACTCCACTTGTGTGAAGTGTTTTCTGTTGGGCGTTGTATACCTGGAGTCGAGTGTTTTGACCGATGCATGAAACTATACATTTTTAGATATAAGTTGTAATGACTGCCATTTTCTTTGTGAGCATTTATTACATGGCGTGCTGCGAAGAAAAGCCTGTTCTAACATTCGAGTCTAAGGTTTATTTTTTAGCACCTGACATCTCTTTTTTGCTTCTCATCCGTAAACTTCCTCCATACTGTTTCACGTGATTCTTGTGTAGGTGGTTGAAGAGGTTTGCAGCGTTTGAGTCTGTGGTTGGGACCGGTTTGCAGCATAATTTGCATAGAACAGTTTTCTGGTCCGTGTCAGACATAACCAAACCATGTCCATGCTACAGAGGTAGCCCCCTGTTTAGGAATAAGGTCCTCGATTTGTTTTGTTTGGTCCTTCTGTTTGGAGCTACCTGGTTCTGCCTCATCTTCACTGGCCATGCTGGTATTCTCTGTGCCTGCATCCACGTGGTGACTGTAAGCGCCATTTATAGTTACTTCATGTTTTTATTTGAGGTCATTTGTTTGATGCAAATTCTGAAATTTGATGTTTGAGAATCATTTCAGTTTATTTTGAAAAGTTTCAATGGGACCTTGACCTTTATTGTGAAAGGTTTATGTGGAAAACAAACAAGCAGACGCCGGAGCCACACGATGGTTTTACCATCATTGTTGCTAACGACAACGTGTAAAAACAGTCACTTGTCTTTACATAGTATGGTTATTTTAAATATAAGAGAAAGAGAGAACTTTAAGAAATGAATATAGCCACTACAGTGACCATCAAAACGATGACAAAATATTGCTGTAAACAGTTTATTTTGCAACACCACGAAACAAACGATAGCGTATAACGATAGATGTTTTCATATCGTCATCCGATATATTTATCGTCATACCAAACAGCCCTAGTCTATACACTGCACCCGTACTATTTATAAATGTAGTTTGTTAGCCAAGTGTAGTGAGTCTGGCTGGTACCTTAGTACCTCACCCTTACATCCACATATGGTCACTTTCAGAACAAAAAGCTAATATGTAAATTCTGAAACTGAGGATGAAGTCACAGTGGCTATCTCTATCTTTTATAGACAGTCTATGGCATCTAGCTGTGAGGAGAGGCTGACATTCGTGGGAGTGACAAGATGTAAATGTAGATGTTTGGTGTGAAGCCCTGCAGACTGGAATTAAAACATGCATATTTGATTTTACTGTGAAATTGCTTCTTTAAACTTACAGCTCACTTTACCTCCAGAGGGGAGGCACCAAATATGTATGATTAGCTTAAAAAAATAACCACATGGGTGGAGGGGGCTTCTGTCAAGACGCTCAGCAAGACAAGCCAAAATATCACATAGAATAAGTCACAACATGATGTCAGTCAAACCGTCCAGCTGTCTGCAGACTTCCTGGCAAGATTAAACACATCAAAGCCGATGTTTTGACATCTTATGTTTAAAACAAAATACAACAAAATGCTTAAGAAGTCAGGGGGATTAATACAAGCAAATCTTCTACCAATATCTCCAACAAGGACTCACTGTTCCCATCTAAATCTAGGCCAGGCAATTCTAATAAAGTGCGTCATGCCTTGGCGATGTTTCAAAAAAGCGAAATTACCTCTTGAAAGGCATCAAAATGTTTCTGAAAAATATTCTCAAAGCAGTTTGTGAGAGAGGACTTTGCATCAGTTCAGTTTTCCTTATAATAGCAGAATTTGTTTTAGATTTCTGGAAATTAAAGACATCATGTTAGTCCAAATTAACCAAAAAATGCTGAATTACTGACACACAACTGTCTGAATAACATCTAGACAGTGAACCGCTGTGACATCATGCAGCACCATGTGGCTCCAAAACTCCCTCCGTCACAAGCCAGGAATAGTCCGGTAAAGAGCAAAAGCATGTGCCCTCCCCCCACGATGAAGCCAATATAATCCAATCAATTGTGAGTTATGGATCTCGTGGCGCTCTCACGCAGGCAGTGCCACACGACCTCCCGTTCAAAACAACACATAGCGCATGTGTGTTCCACGGATGTCCACGTTACCTCAGTTCACTGACGGAAAATAGATGAGGCCATCAGGAAGAGAATGCCATGAAAGTCACGAAAGGACACGAGGCTTATTGAGACAGCAGATGGATGAGCTGGGTTATTAACATCAGTGGAGAAGAGGGAGAGTTAATACACATCATAATTAACATTTTTATTCACTCCAAATCCATCAAGATAGCTGATTTTTAGAACTGCTAAACAGAAAATGCAGGTAAAGAAATCCCTAGGAGGTGGAGCTGGGCATCCGCTAATAGGAAAGTAGGTGGAAGTGTCTTTGGTCAAGATACTGAACCCCCCCCCCATTGCGCTTATGTGTCATTAATGTGTGTATGTGTGTATTTCAAAACTGTACTGTATGTGTTCAAACTCAAACCTCAGACTCCAGCATGCTGGCTCAGGTTTAGTGCTGCTTGGACCAAGATGACAGTAAGAAAGTCGTTATTGAACAAGAAGGCCATGACAAATTAAGCCATTGGTAACCTTAGTTTCAAAAAGTCAAACAAGAAAAAACAGCTGCAAATCAATTTGTTTTGTTAAGCTCTCTCAAAAGTTATTGTGTTAAATAAACATGACGTCAATGGTGACCAGAATAATCTGATTATGACTTGTGCTTTGAGAAATTAGTAAGTCTAGAAAAGCACTGCCTAAATACAGCCTATTTTACCCCATTTAATGTCTATAAACTGCTTGTTCTGTCAAGCTAAAGTTTATAAAACTAAATAAGAATCACATTTGCTAGTGTTTGTTAGAATAATGTACAAAATGGTTTCATTGATTATTATTCCATTTTTGTAAAACAAATAACTGATCAATCCACTATCTTGTTACTCTAAAAATCCATCCAGCCATCCTCTTTCCTTTATCTGAAGCCAGGTCGTGGAGGCAGCAAGCTTAGCAGGGTATTCCTGACACCCTATTCCCCAGCAACACAGGTCAGATGATATATATAATCTCTTCAGTAGGTTCTGGGTCTACCCCGGGGTCTCCTCCCAGTTGGGTGTGCCTGGAAAGCTTCCAAAAGGAGGTGCCCAGGAGGCATCCAAACCAGATGCCTTAACCACCTCACTATCTCCTTTCAACATGAAGGAGCAGGGGCTCTACTCTGAAACTTCCATTTGACCTCCTCACCCTATCTCTATGGCAGAGGCTAGCCAAACTCATTTCGGACCTTTGTATTTGCGACTATACGCTTTCGGTCATCACTCGGGTCTCAGGAACATAGGTGACGACGGGAACATGGATGGACTGGTAAAATAAAAAAAGAGACGTTCCGCTCAGTTCTCTCTTGACTAAAACAGTCTGGTACAATACTTTTATTATTGCTGACATTACACCAATCCTCCAGTCATGACTAAGGCATCCCCAGCAGCCATATGGTCACCCCCAGCTCCTTCGCCTAGGATGCCACAACCCACTGGGACCACTTTTTTTCTGTGGCCTAACTCCAACCAAACACATCCCATATTTCCCCTGACTTTAAATCAGATGATTAAATCGCAGACATTTTCAAGTATTAACTGTTAACTTGTCATTTAGTAGCTGTGGTCAAGAGTTTCTACCAGCAGCATGAGCCCCGACAGTCTGGCAGGCCTGAACACCTGCAACAATAACTCAAAAGACCTATAAAGAAACTTTTAAAAATTAGAAAACAACAGGCAAATATTATGACTTCATACTTATTTACCTGTTCAGTTGACGTGCTTCCATGTCTCTCCTCTCACCCACCATGCGTGTGCAGAGCAGCACTTGCCCAGCTCACCTATTTCTCTTGTGTCACTCAGTTAGCATTATAGCACATGCTCCAGTATGTGCAACATTAAATATGCTCACGCTGACCTGACCAGTTCAACTTATTTCTGTGAACAACCACCAGACTGCGATGAAGAAACTGTGTTTAGTTTGGTGTATTACACTTTAAAGGCCATATTAAATAAACTTCAGCAGCTTCCAGTGGCTTCTCTGCCATCCATTCATGAAATCATTCCTTCATCAGAGTGCCCTTGTTCATTTCCACTGCTGATGCTAACAGGAAATAATGTGGTTTCCTGCCAAGACCTCAGAGCCCAGACTAACACCACAGGTTACGATATGTGTTCTGATAACAGCCTGTTACACAAGGTCCTTTTAAAAACAAACACTGCTAATGCGCTGAACTGAAGAAGCTTCTCAGATGAGAGGAGAAACGTCTTCAAGAAACTTCAAGCTCCTGAGATTACCATGACCTGGATGACTGAGAACCTACGCAGACACTGCTAATGCACGTGCTGCTATACAGCATATGCTTCACTTCCAAAATAAATAATAAATGTAAGAAAATGTCATCTGAAATGTGCGCCCTTTTTCGATGTGTGTGTTCCACATATTATCTACCAGCAGCCACAGCGCAGTGCATTACATAATCTGTGGTTCATGAAGTGTGCGGGGTGTAGAATATGACAGGATGAAGGAGGAGGAGTGTGAATACCGCCTTAAGAAATGTGCTATGCAGATCAACTGAGCACACAGCTGAGCAGTGTATGTCATGCCTCGGAGCCAAAGACAGAGCCAGATAGGGGGCAAGTGTTGATGGAGGTGCCTTGGGCATTTGTAATGGATAGTGTATCATGCTCACTGAGCATTAGACTGGTTCTGTTCTGCCTGTCTGCCTACATGTGCACCCCCCCACTACCACCACCACCACCACCCAAACTCCTAGCACCTCCTGCCATCTTCATTCTGCTCTCCCTTAATCTTACGTAGGGGCAGAAGAATCCAGGCAGAAGAGACCGTGACACTGAGCCAACTGGCAAGAACAACAACAAAAAAAGAAAGAAATAAAAGGGGGGTATTTTTTTTTCCAGTGGATAAACTCTCATCTTCCCTCTTCCTGCTCCCACCCATTTTTTCCCTCTACACATCCATCCATCAATCATCTATCTGTGCTTGTAACCAGCGGAAAACTAGCGTCCAGCGTGACTGCAGCCTGTCTGGCTGAGAGGAGGAGCCATACTGAGCATTAATGTCACCCTCTCCATGAGAGGAAAAGATTCGGGTGCGGTCCGACACACATATGCACACATATCCCGGGTGACCTTGATTTGAGTGCAGCATGCATGCAGATTTCCTTTTTTGTCTTTTCCAGGAAAGAAAAAATAGCTGGGAAGCTCGATTCCAATAAGAGATGCCAAAACATGCACACATGCACTCCACTTTCAGTTTGACCACCAGAACGAGGGAGAAGTGGCGTCCTCAAATGGGAAAACCCTTCAAAGAGCGTGCTCCTGGTTATTCCCATGACACCTTCTGTGTGTGTGTGTGTGTGTGCGTGCGTGTGTGTGTGTGTGTGTGTGTGTGTGTGTGTGTGTGTGTGTGTGTGTGTGTGTGTGTGTGTGTGCGCACGCACGCACGCGTATGCTAAATCAGAAGCCAGGTCATGTCCAAGTCAATGTCTTGTTTGCAGAACATAAAAGCGCCCTGATCTACTGCACGAGACACATTTGTTTTTCAGATGTATGCAAATCAAAATCCCTTTGTCGCTGCTTTGACTGATAAAACATCGTGGCCCAAACGCTGGTAGATCCTTTGGAGACTTTGCACTCCATGACTAGATATTTCATTTTCATGAAATCATTACTGTTGGGAGGTGACACTAAGATCTGAGTTTTCTTTTGACGTGTCCAGTTGGGTATGTGTTTGGGGGAAAAAAATGACTCTTTCTGTCCTTTCCACAGAAACTGACCAGTGTCGCATTACCTGAACCCTAAAATGATACTGTGCTGACCAACATTCACATGTTCCCTGCTTGTAACAGCATTCAGGAGAAAAAAGGCAGCGATTCCAGTACAGTGACTCCATTTTTCCCCTCACAGCATTCGTCTTTCCACGGGTTAAATATAGCATCGTAGAAAACACGCGGGAATAGAGGACGGGTGAAAGACAAGCATTTGGACGGGTGAGGAAGAAAAAAAAAATGTGCAGGGGTTTACAGAATTAGTAGGGGCTATATTTAGTGCAAGAAAGAGAGCATCGCCACTGCTTAGAGCACCATCACTGGTCTCCTCCTCCCCAACATGTACAAGGGATGCAATCAATACGTGCTGGAGAGTTTCATTTCTGTTTTCAATAGCTTAAAAACAATTTCTGATTTTTCTTTAGGTTTGGAAACCCAAATTGTTTATTCACTGAAAGTAACAATGAAACTGAAATTCAGGGCTTTGGAGAGAGAAAAGTTTTTCCCAGTAGTAGTCATCGTCTGGACCAAGTATACATAAATGGCCCTTTTTTTTCTCATGTGTCCCAGAAAAGAGCTAACCTGCTTATATTCTTTTTGGCTTGATATGTTTTGTTCTCCAAACAAAAGGTTATTGAAGACACAAAAACAGGCTCTGACTACATAGTTAAAAAACAAACTTTTGCTTTTCAATACATTTTTACTGGAACTTTGAGATGTAAACAACACAGGGCCTCAGCTGCCTCATAGCTGCCCTGCTAGCCTGAACGTGACAGCAGGCCGACTAAGGAAAAGAACACAAATAAGACAGACAGACAGTGTGGGGTGTTTTTCTCCTAATGACCCGGGCAGCTGTGTCTAAATTATCACAGAGTTGCTGCCATTGCTTTGGCAGTAGCAGGATGGGGTTTGGTGGGGGCAGGTTTAGAGAGGACACCCCTTGAATTCTCCTCATTAACAAGCCAAGATGATGGAGGTGGGGGTGGGAAGCTGGAGGAGGAAGAGCGGGAGTGCTCTCACTAGACCCCTGGGGGGAGACAGCAGTTCATAAGCAGCCAAGCTTTAAAATTGGGCGTTTGTCTGTGGCGGGCATCAGGTGGATAAAAACACCTGCCTCGCTCATATGTCGGGCCCCGGGCTGCAAATATTCAGGTTAAACACAGGCACTGACTCATGGGTGAGTCACAGCTTCTGCGGCGAAGCAGAGGTGTGATGGAGAGTCAGATTTCAATTGTGTCAACCTGCAGATTCAGTGGGCTGTCTCTGAGCATGCTACGAGCATCAGCTGTGGTTCTCAGCTGATTAAAAGCGCTAAGTATCGGACTTCTATTGAAAAAGGAAGCTGGGAGTTTGCTGGGATGTGGTGATTGGATTTTTACGCAGTGTGGGAGAGTTAAGTGATGTTGTGGCGAGCATTTATTAGATTGCAGAAACGGGCAAGTGGAAAACTTCACTGCTGAGACACAAGGAAAAAGTTTTGCCTCGTGGCAGTATGTTTTTACAGACAACATATAAACTAATGTTTGCTGACAATCCAGCCTGATGGCCTCATTAAGATTCACGTTAAATAAAAAGCATTAGCAGACACCTCCTGCAAAATCAACCACTGCAAAAACAATCCAGCCCTGCTAGGATGCTGAGTTACTCTATTCCCAAACATTTATGTCTTCCATCCTCAGCTAGTACTGACACAGTAAGAGGATTACAGTCACACACACACACACAAACAGAGAGAGAGCACCGTTGCCATTTTCTGATGATGGATTAATCCAAAACATGCCACCAGTCCAATGCTGTTATGACATGCTTCAAGCCTAGCTGGTCCAGGATGATGATTATGATGATGTAACCACTGAAGCTCTGGCGCGCAAGAGGAAAAGGATGAGCTCCACAATGTGCCATTTATCAGAGTTTGGCATGCAGACACACAAAGGACCCAGTAAGATTAGCGCCGCAAGTATAAAACTCTCTTTGTGCACTTAAACAGTTGCAAGAGTGAAGAAAAAAGATGAACCCTGTCACCCCGAACACTGGAAGATGTGCTGTGCGCTACGCTCACACTCTCTTGTTTCCCTTCTTCTT
Organism: Benitochromis conjunctus; assembly: GCA_015052645.1. NCBI lineage: Eukaryota > Metazoa > Chordata > Actinopteri > Cichliformes > Cichlidae > Benitochromis > Benitochromis conjunctus. Next base: position 189,215 of record VOQK01032912.1, read on the forward strand.
AAATTTTGCCCCAGGTTTTCTGCAAGTGATGATACCTCTATATGACAGCGCTGATGAAGTTAGGTACTTTGGAGGTTTCAGGTGACGAGTTCTGACAAGTGAATCCACATGCAAGCATTTTGCACAACAGCCCAGCTCAGCAGCACAGAGCTCACATTGTGTCAAAAACAGATGCTCCATATGGAAGGGAAAAAATGCCCTTAATGAACTTTGGTGCACTCAATAAACAGTTATATGATCAACTGCCACCATCCTGCAGCTAGTCCTACCTTGCCACATGGAGTTACGGCTCTGTGTTTACGCTCCTCATTGTCCTGGGGTGAATCACTCCAACGTGCTGCCATCATTTCATTGCAAGCCGCAGAGGGGGAAGAAGTCCTTTAGAGCCCACATTGAGGAGGTGAGGAGGGGGGATGAAACCAAAGAAAGATAGAAAGAAAGAAAAAGAAAAGAAGAAAAAGGGTAGGGGAAGATCCTAATCCACACCGTCTTCCTTCTTCATGTCCATCAATGGCTCAAACCTACGCACAAATAATAATAATAATAAAAAAAAAAAGTTAAACTAACTCAAGCCTTTTGCAATCCTGTTGAAAATTACTACAGCCACTGAACGCCACATCCTTGCATTATTATTGATAGAAAACAACACGTCTCTAACAGTTTATAGCGCCTTAAATTCTTACAGAATTAGTAATATGACAGTGATATCGTAACACACAGACACCAAAGTGGGGACTCGGTCAGCACCTGTCTAAAATCTAGCTCTAGTTCAATTGAGGGAGAGCTAAATGTGAGCGGTGGCAGGTGCATGGGGGGAGTGCGTTTGTGCTCTTTTTATGAATGCTTTTAATTAAAGACACACCTGAAATAATAACATGCACAAAGGCATGCGAGTTAAATCAAAGCGTTATTCGTGACTCCATGGGGAGGAAAGTGCACGTCAAGCCCCACGTATGCCACTGCGGTGTAAAAGCCACCGTGTATAATACTATACGCTGCTCACTCTCTCTCTCTCACATGACACAAAGGCTGCATAAAAAGCAACATTTATTTTTCAGCTACTTTAAACAACAA
>VOQK01032912.1:201242-212719 GCA_015052645.1 Benitochromis conjunctus
GTGTGGACAGGTACCGACAGCCCTCGTGGGGACCAAAACCCCAGTCCCCACGGGTTTGAAGGCATTTTTCACACTCAAAATGTGGTTTTAGTGTCAGGGTTACAATTAGGTTATGGTTAGGTTTAGGGTCAGGGTTAGCCATTCATTTTTGATGGTTAGGGTTAGGGTAAGCATCTAGGAAAAGCATTATGTCAATGAGATGTCCCCACGAGGATATAAATACACATTGTAAAAAAGAGTGGGCTGAAATTCCTCCACAACAATATGAAAGACTGATAAAATCACAGAGAAAATGATAACTTGCTAAAGATGGGTCTACAAGCAAAAAATCATGGCGCGTACTTAGTTTTAACCTACTGTTCCTGCATTTTGGCTTAGTTTTTCTATCACACATAAAGACGTGGTGTAGATCATGTAGGATTGTTCATATGAGGTTGTATTTAGATCATTTTAGAACCTGCTGAAGACCAGATAATTGTGATTATGTCCTGATACGTATGGAGTTAAAAGTTAAAAGTGAGCATACTTTCTTTTTACCATGACTGTAGCCAGTAGTTAATATTTGTAACCTAACGCTATAGCTTGTTTGTTTAATTTGTACAAAAACTGACTTCCTGAACTCCAGAAGGCCACTTACTTGAGTCATGTGACAAGGCACCTTGAATACACATTTCTGATGGTTTTTGAGATTAATTGTGGAAGGACTACCAGGTCAGGACACTTCACTAATAACAAACAATTTGCAAAATTACCTAAACTTTGAAAAAAGTGAAAAAACGAGAATACATGAAAAGACTGGTGAGTAGGGTACAGTGTGGGTGTTACAAAGGTTAAAACAAAGGGCATAGTTACAGTCTGTCAGACTTTCAGCCATGTTGGGGACCCTCTTCACCAGCAGCCTGAAAATACAAAATAATAATGTTAATTACCGTCAAATGTTAAATTATCTGTACAGTATCAAAAAGTTGACTTTTTTCAGGTTAATTTTAAGAAGTTTATTGGTACAAAAAACACAAGACAAAGACTTGAATATTTTTTAAAAATGTACATTTTTGGAGTGTTTTCACAATCCAGAGGAAATAAACTTTCAACATGAACCATGTGTGAGAGATGTTTATCGTGCTTGTGTGATCTCAGGAGTGCACAGCCCACAGACACGAGATAGCAGTGACTGTGGACAAGTGATATCTTCTCGTGCTTGTCACACGCTTGGCATTTCCTTTACAGGGGAAAACACAGACGACAAAAAAAATTGGCTCACCCTGCGACCTTGACCAATTTGGGTTCAAAGGTCTCCACATGCTTCAGAAGGGCGTTCATGGTCTTTCCTGTGTCAACTATGGCCTGAGGGAAGCGAAGAGCAAAGGAAGAGAGGAAGAGATTTGGAGGAAAGAATGTGGGATATATGAGAGTAGAAAAAAGATCAAAATACAGTAGGGTGCAAAAGTCTTGAGCCACAACTGATTTCTTTACATTTTGATTTCCAGGAGCCGCATCTTCTTGTACTTTTAAAATTTTTCCGGCTTTCTGAAGGTCTGTTTGTCTTTGGACATTGGCTGCTTTTCACGTGTTCAGTCCTTGAACCCGTCCATCAGAGGAATGCTGAGACAATTTATGAGCAGCCTGTCACAGAAACACTTTGCCAAAGATAATCCAATTTCAGGTGTAGAAGTAGGCCTCAAAAAGCTATATGTAGCAGGTGGACAGAATCTAAAAGTCATGTCATTAAGAAGTAGGAAAAAAGATCCAGCAAAGACTTGACACAAGACTTTAGAGATCCATGTGACCCTTCAGTTGATCCATCTACTGTTTGTTGAAGCATCATTAGAAATGGTCTCAGTGGAATGGGGAACACTAGCCTCAATATTATAGAAGCAGTGTGGGGTCTTCTTAGCAGAGAACAGAACAAAACACAGCCGACATCCAAAGAAGAGCTTTGAATATCTTCACCAAGCCTGGAGAACTATTCCTGAAGACTCCTTAAAGAAATGAAAAGAAAGCTTGCCCAGTTCAAACTGTGTTGAAGAATGAAAAAAACTAAACACAAATATTGAATCTCAAGATTGTTAGAATTGTACAAATACTGTTTTAGTGTTACGCACTGTATTTTCATGTATGTCTGCACAGGTTTCAGTAAATTTCTGCACCTATTTTCCATTTTCCCAGAAAAATAAAAAGGAATGAGAGGTTGCTCAAGACTTTTGCACAGATGTAGATCAACTGAAATCGACAAATGCATTGATGAGCAATTAATGAATGCATGAGTGGCATCTGAGAGAAAATTTCCAGTTACTGAAAAATGTTCTGTTACATGCATTTAAGAGGTAAAACACGGTATAACTGAGAAAGATTACATTGAACTTGACCAGCTGTTCCAAACCGTTAACGTTGTTTTGCATCTGAAGCTATTAGAGCATGCTTTTCATCCTGCATGGCCCTTGTAACTATGTTCTTATGTGTTTCTGAATTGAGTCCAGAAACCTTTACAACTGCAACATGATCCCAAAGAGGAAAACAATTAGTTCTTCCTTTTTTCCCCCCCTCTGCGTTGACATAAACCACAACAAGGAAAATGACTTTTCAAAAGGAAAGTAAATGGTGTCTCACACACACACTCACCTCAACAATGAGCACACTCTTGGTAACATGTGAAAAAAAAGGAGAGAAAAAAAAATAGAGAACGGTCACCTTTGAATTTTAATACTGTTCAGGCAAAGCAAAAATAAAGGCGGTGTTGTGTCGTTGAATTTCTTAGAGATGGTATCTATAGCAGCAATGTTGGCAGTATATTTAGCGCCTGAACGAAAACACAGACGACTCATTCTCTTCTCCTCAGTAATGAACATCTGTGTCTACAGTGAGCAAAAGTCACTTCGGAGCTGCACACTTTCACTGCTGCACACTTTCAAATGAATTCTTGTTCCCTTGGCTGGGTGTATGGGACTCTTTGTGAGAGCAGTGGAGAGTATCTATGGTTTTGGGGAGAGTGATCGCAGAGAATGCGGGCGCCCGGCCAGTGTTCCCGGTCTACACCTGAACACTCTTGCATAACGCTTAATAGGAACAAGTAAAGAACACAAAAACTCCAGCACAACTAACCTGTCTTACTGCCTGCTGCAAACTATGGAGGCAGTTGGACAACGAATATGTACTGGCAATTATTTCACTGTGTATGGCATCATTGGCTTGGATTTTATGGTTCTGATAGGATCTCTAAATGAGATGTTTTGACTTGTTTTTGTAATTAGATCTTTGGGAACGCTGGTAAACAGAAGGTTTTTTGGGGGGGGCAACAAAACATGTGAAAAACCTGCTAATTGAGATTTTTGCTTTCACTACAGTGAGGCATGCATTCACTACTTGGCCAGGATAGTTGGGACAAATGAGGCTTTCAGGTCATCCAACTTTTAACGTTTTGTAATTAAAGTGATCTGAGAGGAAACTAGTTGTCTGCACCTCCTCAAGCCTCTGTTTTCAGGCTTTAGAAAATCTAACCCAGTTGTGTCAAACATAAGGCCCGTGGACCAGAACTGGCCGTGCAACTACTCCAATTTTGTCCACTGAATAGCTTTGATAAATAATTAAATAACAGAAAAACTCCATTTTTTTTCACTATTAACGATAGAAATGCCTTTTTTTTTTTACCATGTTCACAAAAGAGGACATTTTTCATTGAATTAACAGAATCTTTCTGTTCTATAATTACATGATCATGTTGGCAGTGAGCTACCAGAATACGGGATATTTTTGTTTTGTTTTGGTAATTTTACACATTTCTTAGAAATGAATCATACTGAAAGCTTTCTTTCATTTATTACAGCAGAATTTTGTTGTGGAAAAAATGAAATATGCTGATGAAATTGCACTTTTTCTTATATTAAGATATCTCAGGAATTAAATATGTAAACTGACAGAAAGATGTGTTTCACTTGTCCGGTCCACTTAAGGTAAATCTGACCTGTATGTGGCTCAATATAAGAAATTTTTCTGACATCCCTGATTTAACCTGTGAGGCAAAACTTTGCTGGGGTGGCTAAATGATTTAAATACATTATTTTCAGTCATTTGAATGGGGTTCACTTTCTGTGGCTTGGTGCTTTTTGGTACATCTTCATGCATGTCTGGTGGGAAAGAATTTTGAGGCAGAGGTCTAAGATAAGATAAGATTATACTTTATTAATCCCTCGGGTGGGTTCCTTCGGGAAATTCAGTAGTATAGTAGGTAGGTCTAGTATATGATAGGTAGGTCAGTAGGTCTAGTATACAATAAATAATTTAAACTGTGAATCCAGCAAAGCCAGTAAAGACCCAGAATACAATTGTAGAGCTGGACAACCCAAATACCAATATTTCACACGATCTTACCTAACCATCAGATCATAGTATGATTGGGGTAGAAGATGTCTGGGTGCTACAAGTTAACAGCAGCACAGGGTGAAAAGGAATTTAATGAGGAACTTTCAAAAGCAGTGACGAATTCTACTGGCTGACATTTAAGACCTGGAAACTAAAGAATCTGTTCATGTCACCTCACAGATCAACATAACATTTACATCACTGAGCTGACATTATGCTGGCATCATCATGAAAAAACTCATACTCGAATTGGAACTGAGCCTCAGAAACATTTCGCTGAGGAAATGATGACTGATGATTGGTTTTGTTGATAATGTATGAGACTTGTGGGAGGCTTGTGTGTAACATTTCCGTCCAGAGCAAGAATTATGACAAGAGCACCAACATTTTTTTTTCCAAATGATTCATGCTTTCTGTGTAAGGTGCCTGTCAGATTTTGTTTTTATTCCCTCTGACCTTCTTACCCAAAGTGAAAATACATTGTAGCTAAACCCCTTTTTGACAGCTCACTTTAAAGAATTCAACATCAGTGTTTTTTTTACTCCATATAGTGCATATAGTGAGGTAATTCCTCACAATGCCACAGACTGTCCTTACAGGCTCCTCAGTCCTCCCTGCCAGGGCTTAGCAGGGACAAACAGTCAATAAATCTGCCTTCTTCATTTGCCTGAAATCTCTGATTCATGGCCAGCCTGGAGACTGTAGGACGATATGGTGAGCAAGCCTCAAAAGTGAGAGTAATAAAGGGTGTGGTCTTGTCTAAGACTAAGTCTAACATATGTAACTGTGTGATTTTGATCACTTGGGGTAATTTTCCACCTAAAAACAGATTGACTGACAGCTTCATCTTGAGGCTAGTGTAGTTTCTTTTAAAACAGAATGTAAAAATTATCCTTATCCCATGTCATTATCCTGACACAGAGCTTTGCTTTGTTACAAACACACCTTTCCACGCAGAAAAGACAGATCTCGGGATCCTATGATGTTCAGATCCTCTGTTGATTGGTCATTCTGGTGAGAAGATGAAAAGAGGCCTGTTAATTTGTATTTTGCAACCCAGCAATTGTAATTTTTGCCCCTTTTTGTTATTCCATGGTTTCTGTTAATTACAATAAAATGTCTTTAACTGTGATTTATAGTCAGGGATATGTGCAGCAACCTCAGTTAATTGCATTGGGTTTCAAATTTATTTGCTCAAGCCACACCAAAGTTCAAGTCAAAATTTCAAGGCACACCTATACTCATAATAGCAGAAAATGGCCTCTAAGTCAACTGGAATATCAGCAGTTCTTCATTTGCTGCTATTGTCAGATGAAGGAACTTGCAGGAATATAGTTCCTTACATCTGCAATAAACTCCACTTGTATATAACTTGCATCCACCTTGTTATCAGACAGTTCTTTGGTGTCTGAATGCCCGGTCCAGCTGAAGCCATAAAACACGTAGCTTTTGCAGTACCGTAGATCTTCCTTTAGTAGCCTGGGCGCTTATTAAAAAAATTATCCGGCTGGAGACCGGCGGTTATTGGAAACAGGCTACTAATGGAAGATATACGGTAGTTTCTTTTGACAGTTTCTTTTGTGGGGTTTTCGCCACACAAGATAGTGATTCGTTTGACTTCAATAACCAGGGCCTTTAATCAGGGAATTTCATGTGTTCTAATATAGTGCATCTAAATTACATTTGTTACTTTTTGTACAGTGACAACACAAATGCTTACTGGACACAAAGTCTAAGGCACACCATTTTGGAACCACGGTATTAAAGAAGCAAGCAGATCCTGACAGGTTTGTAAAAGGGTCAGAAAATATACAAATTAAGTAAAAATAATGAATAAACAGTAGAAAATATCCATCAAAAAGAAATACATGCTAATGATAAAGTGATATGGTATATTAAAGTGACTAAATGATTGTAAAATCTCACTAAATATTTTGCTAACAGTTATAATTATTAGCTAACAGTATTGATAAAAAATTATCTAAACATTCACACAGATATTTGAAATGTAGCAATTTCTTAAAACTATGAATAAAAAGCTTTTTTTCTTAACAGACTAGCAGCTAAATGCTAGCTGACGGTACGAATCAACAGCTTAAACTGGTAGCTAACAGTACAAACAAAATTGTTAGCAAAAAAATAATGAATTTTTTAAGTTTAATGAAAAGTATCACTATTGTATGAAGTACCTGCAATAACAGGGGCATAAGAACACTTAAAAAATACTTTGCTTTCTAATCTAATAAGAACACTATGGGTGGTTTAAAGAGTTAGCAAACAAAACAAATTTCAATTGTAATCCAATATCGGTTAAACTTGAACTGACTGAACTTGAATTCAATATTCATATATATGTTTAGAAAGAGACTTTTGACCAAGAATTATAATAGCAAGAGATATAGTTACTTGCTCAAAAAAACGTAGCATCGTCCTGTGAATGTTTACCACCGCATTTTTATCATGTATTTTTCAGTATCATGCCTTTCTTGTACCACACTGAAGACAGCACTGTGTGGTACATAACTGCACATAGGGACGCATATTTCACAAAGTCTTTGAGATAAAATATCCTGAACATAAACAAAGACATGAACTCTGAGTAAGCATGGTATTTAAAGCTTTTTAACGATGAAGGCTTTGATGTTAGACTTGGGTTGCTATAGATGCATCACTTGGATAAGAGCAGCAGTGACGTGGACAAAATCCTGGCCTCGGGCAGGTCACATGTCTCCATCATGAGCAGCAAGATTGACTAACAACATTATCACTCAAACACAGTCCTACAGTGCAGTAACAGCAACCGCTACCCCACGCCATGTTGTTGACATCAAAATACAATGATCAGAAATCAGGAGAACTTTAATATAACACTATGCTTTTGTATGGTCTCTTTTCACCTTTCGTCAAATCTTTTTAGATTTAGGTGTGATTGCTGCCAGTTTTGTACTTTTGTCTTAATTTTGTAATAGCAAGCCGCTGCATTCAACTGCCTTTACAGAGTTAAATAAAGCGGTAGCAAGTTGAACTTAATTTGGTTTTATTTAAATAACTCATTCAACCTTGCCCTACTGAGGACAAAAAACCTTCTTGTCTTCACATGGTGGAGCATCACAGCATCGCCTACCATAGGCTGTCCTCGCTGCTTTAACCTCCACGAAAGCCAGTGAATCCTCCCCCGTGCTCAAAAGGGACTAAAAAAATGTGACCACATGTAGAGAAAAACAAATCACATCCTTTTCGATGTGCTGCTTGCCAAAACACACCACAGTAAAACAAGTGACTTTGCCGACAGTTGATATAATTGTTACCACTGCTGTGTCGTTCCACAGTTTATGCTTTCCAGGTGTTAGACTCCATCATGACATGAGCTGTTTTTCTTGGCAGAAACAGCTGCACCAATTAGCTGACTGCTATTTTCATGACCTGAGCTATGCAGTCACTCCACAACGAGTCGTCCTTGAGTTGCCCTGTGTGAATGCTTTGCATTAAACATGAACAACAGTGACATCTGGTGGCTGTGGCTAAAGTCTGTGTTTAAAGTAGGGCTTCAGCAAAAATTTTGGTCATCATCATTTAAGATATAATTATTTTTTTTATTTAGAAAAATGGGATGATTTTAGAAAAATGGGATGATTTGATTAAAGTATGTAATATGTTGTAATGTTTCGACGTACATGGTGTATAAACACCCTTTGAGGCAATTTATGAAAGTTTTTTCATAAGTTGCTTCACTACCCACCAGGTAGCTCTTCAGACGGATAAACTCCACTCGGGTCTCCAGGTACTTGTTGGAGTTGCGGCCGAGAATCTTGATGAACTCAACCAGATCTGCACAGAATTTGTAGCCTCCCTTCAAGACACACAGGACCATTATGTTGTCATCCCGAAAGTCATCCATGATGTAGTGGGCCAGGCGTTCTGTCCTGCAAGAGCAAATCAAATCATAATAGTAATGAGAACACTCAGAGATCACAACCCCCGCCCCCCCCGAAGGGCAAGAGCCCTTTGACGTTTCATGCCTTTTAGTTTGATGTTTTATGCTGTCAGCACTGTTAATGTGGAAATCTAGGATAGTATATTGATGTTTTTGTGTCACTTTAAAGTCATATAATGTTGTATTGAAAAAATAATGAACTCAAACCAAGATTGTCCCCCTTTGACCTATGAGCTTGAACATATATTCACGCAGCGTGTTATTTTATGACACCATTGAGATGTTGTAGGGTTCTTCTTACCTATTCATGATTACCCCATGTGGAATGTAAATGCTTTCGATGTCATCATGGTAGTGCTCAGGGTAGGTGAACAGGTCCAGACTGTAGCCTGGCCAATCATCTTTTATCTAGGACAGACAAAATGTATTGTCAGGACAGATTATTGGCAGTATAAACATATACTGGGAACATACAAAAATACATACATATGCTACAATCATTATAGTATGATAATGTTTTTTTATTCAAATATTTATATTTATTTATTTTACATTACTACAATTTTGATTTGCTTTTTCATTTTAGTCATTTTGACTCGTGTGTCTTGACAAACACAAAACTTTGGAAGCTATACTTTTTAAATCTCTGAATTTAAAAAGAAAACAACAAAAATTGAAAGCAGACAATTGCCTTTACTGCTTTGTTTACTGTCTTTACTATAAAATCACAAAAGATATTAAGTAGCAAAAAGGAAAATAATAGCCTCTAATAGCTGAAAAAGTAATTACCAAACACTACTTTAGCACTATAGATGTTTAAACGTGGTGTTAAACATACCACAATTCCTCTTTTTATCTCTGCATTGTCCATCTGTAGCAGTGCTGACATTGTGGCATAGGAGAATCCACGTGAAAATGATCTTTAGTGGAAACACACAAAAACAGCTCACTGCACACACACACTTCCTTCTGAACAAGACAAAAGTGGTAACACACAGAGACGCATAGCTTCAAATATGAAATCCTGAGCAACACCTCTAATCTGTTGTTAACAAATCATCACTTACTGTTACTGTTGCCTTCTTTTCAGCGCCCACTCACAAAGCAGCGAGGGAAAATAGGAAGGAGAGGCATCCAGACGAGTCCTGGCCAGCCTCATGGGCCGTGCGATCACGCTTGAGTCATTTGTGCAAAAGGAAAGCGTTGTTTTGGTTGTGGAGATTTACATGGATAATCAGCTTCATGTGATGCTGTGCTGGCTCGTGGCCGCAACGCAGGCCACTGCAGACGGGGGAAGGGGGAAAGAAATCTAACAACAAATGATTGGTTCAGTTTGTAAGAAGAAAATTTTATTCAGTTCTCTGAGGGAATACACTTTTTAAGGAACACAAGAAGAAACAATTTGTCTTAAATTTCAGCTCTAGGTGTATGTATTCATAAGAGGAGAAAAGAAGAGCTAGACTTGAAAATCCACTTGAATGAAGGGCTGCTAGGTTACAGCAAAAATTGTAATCACAATTACTTTGGTCAATATTGAGATCACAACAATGTAATGTGATTACTTTGGAAAAATATTAGGCTTGTTATTTTACTTTACTAGTAATTCATCAGAAAATAACAAAATGAGAAATGTGACCTGAACTAAACATGGCAGTGAATTTGGGATTTTATGGAGGAAACTTGTAAACGAGAGCTAAGGGGCTGAAATCATGTTGTGCTAATGCTTATTGGAAGCCAAAATCTATCATTTTCTTAACTCCTTATCCAATTCAGTGTTGTGAAAAGACTGGACCTATCCCTGCTGTGATAAATTGAGATTTGGGGTGCACCTTGAACAGATCGCCAATTCATCAAAAGGCTAACAGCAAGAGACAGATCACCATTCAAATTTTAATTTAACAAGCATGTCATTGGACTGTGGGAGGAAGCTGGAGGCTCAAAGAAAACCCACACAGAAAGGCCCCAAGTGACTGGTCGATTTAAACTCGAGACCTTGAAACTGTTCTAACCACTGCACTGCTGTGCTGCCCAGGAGCACAAATTGTAACTGAAATAAAAACTTCAGACTCAAAAACATGGCAGACAAAAGCAAATATTTAGATTTACTGTAAAATGTTTTTCATTCACTTTGCAAATTCATGTGCTAATTTGACTTACATTTAATTTGTATTAAGGCATCACATTGTAACTGTTGACTGTCCTCCAGTAATTTAACTGGAAGTGTGAGTGATGGAAATAGCTTGAAAGCAAAGTTGTGAATAGAGTCTGATCGATTTAGATATTAGCTATTTATATTGGGCGACAAGTGAAAATTTATAAAGTTATGACGACGTCAGAGAAACATCGTTCAACCATGATATGAGTGTTGACATTGCACCGTTGGTCCATTAGAGGGCACTCTGCAAGTTCCCTCTTGGCAGCGACACAGCAAATATCAGAGAAATATGTGTATTTTACATGTGGCTGAAAGAAAAAAAAATGTATCAGCTGATATATTAGATTTATAAATCGCCAAATACTGAATTTAGTATTGCTCTTAAAAATGCTGCATCATTTGGGCTTTAATCATGAAACAACCTTTAAACTCAAAAGTTTTGTTGGGAGACAGACACTATCTCTACTTTTAAGATTAGGCTTAAAACTTTCCTTTTTGCTAAAGCATATAGTTAGGGCTGGATCAGGTGACCCTGAATCCTCCCTTAGTTATGCTGCGATAGGTTCAGATTGCTGGGGGACCCCCTTGATGCATTGAGTTTTTCCTTTTCAGTCACCTTTCTCATTCACCATGTGTTAATAGATCTCCCTGCATTCAACCATACTTGTTATTAATCTCTGGCTCTCTTCCACAGCATGTGTTTTATCCTGTCTTCCTTCTTTCACCCCAACCGGTCGCAGCAGATGGCCGCCCCTCCCTGAGCCTGGTTCTGCCGGAGGTTTCTTCCTGTTAAAAGGGAGTTTTTCCTTCCCATTGTCGCCAAAGTGCTTGCTCATAGGGGAGTCATATGATTGTTGGGTTTTTCACTGTATGTATTATTGTAGGGTCTACCTTACAATGTAAAGCACCTTGAGGCAACTGTTGAATAGAATAGAATAGAATAGAAGATACTTTATTGATCCCCTAAAGGAAATTGTTGTTGTGATTTGGCGCTATATAAATAAAATTGTATTGATTTGAATTGAATTGAGG
>VOQK01032922.1:3320-15048 GCA_015052645.1 Benitochromis conjunctus
GTTTCCCTACAGTCATAAATATCCCCAGTTTTAACCATTATTAACATAAAGTTAATGATCTGTGGCTGTCAGGGAGTCTGTTTAAGCTCATTCAGAGATGGCGCCTGTGGTCTCAGACAGCGATAACTCATTAGGAACATTTAAGGAAGTGCTAATGACTGAACATAAGAGTAACCATTACCTTAACTTTAAGGCTACGCTGACTTGAGACGCAAACAATTGCATAACTAGTTTAGCGGATGCTGTTTTACTAAAGCAGTAAAACTTGCTACACTGCTTATTTAAAAGCGCTTCATTGTCTTTCATTTTGCCACATTTTCATTAAAATAGGGTGAGCCAATGCTGTGACACAGAATGTAAATACACTACAGCACCTTCATGCGCATTTTATCGCCACTTCAGGACCGACCAGTCTGGTGGCAGAACCAGTTTAACCCGCCCAAGCTTACTACTGCATTTGTTGCACGTTTGCGTCATCACTGTAATAATGACAGGAAGGATCAGAAGGGGACTTTTTGCAGTTCAGGGTCCACACCATGTCTCCTAAGGTTAAATATTAGACTTAAATAAAATATTAGCATTGTTCAGGATGTCATCTAAGGAAGTAAGTGATAAGTAGAGTTAAAGAATGCGATCACCACATCGCTTGGTAAAATGGCTAAAACTCCAGCAACACCCAGTAACTGAATGAATGAATAAATAAAGGCTTTAGTTGGTGCCATAAGAGTCAAGCAGGCCTAAACAACCTGTGCAGGTCTGATGTTCAATAGCTCCTATAAGCTGTTTAGTGGGTGGTGTTCACATCGCAGCAGAAGCACGTGTAGCACACAGAGTGGGTTCTTGCTTTGTTCTCAGATGGTTTATAAAACATAAAACAAAAAGCCGCAGCTTTATTGTAAAGATATGCACGAACAAGCATAACCCTTATCAGTAACTGTCACTTTCACTTAACACACTCGACCTGCTCCATCCCACTTGTCCTGTCTTATGTTATTGTGCTACAGTAACTCGAAGCCAAACGAGTAAACTTTGAGTTATTGTAGTACGATAACTCCACATGTCAGCCACCTGCACATCAGTTGTCATGCTCCTGGGGAGCACAGGTACCCTGACCGATCGGAGAGGCTGTGCCAAAACTCTTCCAGAAGCAAGTCTTGCCACTCGTTCGCCAGCTTGGCCATGACCCTGGGCACCCCTTTGGGTCGTTAACTGAAACCCCTTATTTAAACGAGCTTGAATTGGCATGCTTTATTCCCAAAATGTTATACTCATGTTATACAGCTTAAATCCAAAGTGCTCACACAACCATTGTTTCTGCCTTCTAGCAAAGAAAAGAGACAGCATGCTAAATGGCATCATCACAAGCCAAGAAAACAACAAGTACATGCACCTTCATGTTTACATGATAATGAGATTTGCTGTGTTTTTGCCCCTGCACAGCTGAAACACTGCTGAGCGCGTGCACTGCTGCACCAGTTTGATTGTAATTAGCTCTTTGGCTGCAGTGGTGCAACAACCGCCATTTTTACCAGTATAGCATTCTTCTGTAGATTTCTACAGTGTCGGGTCTCTGGTTAACATTGTGTCGAGGTGTCTGTTAGGTCCGAGTGTAGGGCGACTGGCGTGGAGCTGGCCTCCTCAGGGGGCTGCAGCTGAAGGTTAGAAAAGTTTGCTCATGAGCAGCATGCCAGCTTACACAGGCTGTGTGACCCCACATACAGTCGGTCTTCCTCATACTGGAACCGCTGCTGATTCTTAGTGTAATAGTTGTGTAATAGTCAGTGTCCCTGTGTCGAGATAAGGCCTCTGCGGCTCCATTCATTCCCACACTGCTGCCTTGTTTGCTCCCTGGCTTCACCTGATTCTGTAACGTGAGCTAACAAAAGGGACAGGACTGATGTACAGTGGATGTTTGCTCATGCCATGACTGCACTCTTCTCACTGTGTACTTATGCATACTCTAAATCACAGGTTACACCAGTGATTTATACGGAGTGAGCCTGTCCCAGTGAACTCGACTGGACCCGCATGCCAGCCACATCAGCTCTGTCAATAGCCCTTCTTCCTTCTCTTCCTCCTCTCGTTTCCTCATGGCTTCACTGCGTGAGCGCCGCCTGTTCCTTCCCGCCCACTTCTCTTCCTTGGCCGGTCTGCGCCCGATCCTGTTGGACAAACATGAAACGGTGTTTGCACATTCTGTTGAACTCGGGCTCAATAACGACACCGAGTCACAATATTATATGCAGAATATCCTTTACTGCTTTATAGACACACAAAACTTTGTTGCTGAAGCTGTTACTTAGAAGCCGGCACCTGGAACACGAGGCCCTTTAAATTAAAGGTGGGAATCAGCAGACAACCCACGATACCACGTCGTCGCAGTACTTCACCCACGATACCACGTCGTCGCAGTACTTCATTCATGATACGACGTTATCACAATGTCTTAACATTGTGATATTGCAATAAAATGTCATTTAACTGCAAAGTCTGTCCTTAAAGTAAAACTTTATTAAAGCAAAACTGCAAAATAAGATTGCACAACAACACCGTCACTAAAGCTGCCATAAATATTGCCCTAAGACGGCGTCAGTCTGATACCAGTTATCGGTCTGATATCAGTCTGTGATTGTGATAATACGCCGGTTAACTGCCATAATCAAATATTTGTCTACATAAACAGAAATTCAGTCATGTGACCGAGCCTTTAGCTTACTCTGAGTCAGGAGGTTGCTTTGTCATGCTCACACAGCTGGAGCAGTTTTAATTTCAAGGTTAGAAATTCAGATTTTGTAAAAATATAAATGCTTTTGGATAGATGTAATGAACCCCCCCCCCACACACACACACACACACACAATAATACATGTAGTTTGATGCTAATTCTTTGTGTATCATCACCAGCTACATGCTAATGTGTTAAGCAGCGTGGGAAACAACTAGTCCAGATATTTTCTTTCCTCTTAGTTAAATCGTATCTATGGCACACTGATTCACAACAGCTCAGCTAATTCACCTCAAAGGTGGATGATATATTTCTAGGTAACGATGTCACCATTAGGTGCACACTAGTGTGTTTTTACTTTGAAAAAGTCAAACGTCTGCAATGATTCCACCTCCTCCATCCTGTCAGGAGCTGGAGGAGAGACTGAAGACTTTGCTGAACCAGCTTTGGTTGGAAAACTCTGACTGCTGCCCGATTGGTTCTTATCAGACACTTTGAGTCCTTCCAGTATTCGTTAAACCCCATTAAATGACAAACACATGTGACTGTCACTGTCAACAGGAATAAGCAGTTGCATCCGTTGCTGACCTTTTTATCTGTGCTGGCAGCTGTTGCGAAATTCAGACTTTTATCACGCTGATGCACGACTGTCCTTTCCAAGAGAATCACCCCCTTGTGCAAGCTTTAATTAGCAGCTCAGTGTCTTTCAGCAGCCGTGTAAGCACTCGTGTCCTCACCTTCACACGGTGCAGAACTTGGACACCTGGCAGCCTACAGCATGCATCTCTCTAACATGTGCTAACATTGCGGAGTAGCCTTTTGTTTCTTTAAGCTAAACCGCCATCTTTTGGCAGTGAAAACAAGAGTAAGCAGCAAGTGAAAGTGAAAGTGTGAAATGGTTTCAGATGAGAGGTGAACTCCAGTGTGTTTGGCCAAAGCTTTGAAGTAAAACAGCATTTTAACTTGTTAGTGTAGAAAGTTTGGTTTGTAACGCAAGAAAAGAAATCGAGATAGAAAGCTAAGATCAAGATAGTGAGATGACTGCTTCAGGTGTCATCGCACACATACACACTGAACGGCCACATTCTGGGATCACTTTCTGTGGTTAATAATTGTTGTAAAATTGTGTAATGCTTATCAAACGTACACACTCGGACCATGGTGAATCACGATATCAGCTGACCACTGAGCGTGGACCAGACACGGCCCACACGCCTGCCCTTTGTTGCATCACTGTTTTCACGACAGCTCTGTGAAAATCTTACGCAGTCACTGATTGGCTGACCCGGGGGACTGAAGCACTCACACTTCCTCTTCTGTCAGGGTGTGAGAGCTGATAGTGATCTGCCTGTGGCCTGCTTATTGCTTACCTCATGCGCTGACTTGATAAAAGTAATCAGGCTTCTTCAACAGAAGAACGTGAACTTTGCCTTTGACCACATTGACCAGTTTGTTTTTCCCCGCTCTCCATTTGACTTTTGTGTTGCACTCCCTGCACGGTTTGGATGAACACACTGTCTAATACTGATTATACTTTGCAAGCATTTAATTCAGTAATTCAGCTCACTTAAATATTCTTCGAAGGCAAAATTAGACATAAAACTAAAAATGTTTGGTTTGCGTCTTTGTCGTCTTATAATCTGTCCATAATAGTTGGATTTTTGGGGTAACAAAAGCTTGCAGTCATATATTATTGGATATTAGGATGTTCTATACTGAAGGTGAGAATCAGATAAGATATTATCACAATAAGCCATTCATGATATAATAATATTATATCATTTTTTACAATTAGCAATACATTGAGTGTTGCAGTAAAATACATTGCAAACCTTTTGTCAAATAAACGGCAGTTAAACTTTGTCTGTATCTGTTTTATTCATTAAAGTTATCTCACCATATTTATTTAATTTAAATAGGTATAAAATAAGATCATCAAGCACGCCATCTCTGTTGCTAACACCTGCCATAAATGTTGCTGTCAGATAAAGTCGGTCTGCTACGTGTCTGATATCAATCTGAGACTGACTGGGGTTTAGTTGCCAATTACATGCAATCTGCTTTTGATAATACACCAAATAACTGTGATAAATCATTGAACATCACATATCTGCTGCTGAATTTCCTACAGACAAAACAATAATTGTTTTAACAAATCCAGCCAAATTAATTTAAAGAAATATTCAATATTTACTTGTTTTTAAATCCAAGTTGGGTAGTTCTACTTGTTCATTAGTTTACCCAGTGAAACGCTAGTCTGACTGTTAATGTTAACAGTGACATCATCCAGCCAGCCTTCTCTGTGTTGTGTGTCCTCCCCTAAACCCTGCTTGAATGACTGAGTACAGAATTAAGAACTAATAATAACCACGGTGGGAGTGAACAGCACTACACGTGTTCTTCAGGTTTGACGTGAGCAGATAAGCATACGTGGTCTACGTTACAGTGAACCTGTCGGTCTTGTTGAGCAGCTTCTTTGCTTCCATAGGGATTTCTTTTGCAGTTCATCCTCTGGTTTCTCTTTCTTATTAATGTGGCACTCTTGAGGCATGAATCTTGTGTTGGGGTGGCTGTAGCTCAGGTGGTAGAGCGGGTCACCTCCTCACCGGAAGGTCGGTGGTTCCGATCCCAGGCTCCTCCAGTCTACATGCCAAGTATCCTTGGGCAAGATACTAACCCCATGTTTGCCTACTGGTGATGGTCAGAGGGCCCGGTGGCGCCAGTGTCCGGCAGCCTCGCCTCTGTCAGTGCGTCCCAGCTTGCCATCACCAGTGTGTGAATGGGTGAATGACTGATTGTAGTGTAAAGCGCTTTGGGGTCCTTAGGGACTGAGTAAAGCGCTATACAAATGCAGGCCATTTACCATTTACCATTGTGTTAGCGTTTCCAGTTTACTGCATCCCGAGTAAGGCCCTCAGGTTGCTGAGACGTATATACGATACATTTCAGTCCTGTTGGTTTTAGATGTCTTATATCGCCTTGCAGTAGAATCATTTCTGTTCTTTAACTTCCTCCTGGGTAGATGTTTTGTGAAAATATACAGCGATGTAAGAAAAGGAAGTAGGCTGATGCCCCAGTTTGTCATCCTGTAAGTGCTCGCTCCTGTTTTTGGGATCATTCGGAAGGCTGGAAAGGTTCTCAGGTGTCCCCACATGAACAAAAACACTGTTGATAGACCAGTAAGTGTCTGAGACTTGGACTACAGTCTCACACTACTTACAGTGTTATTGAAGGGCAGATGTTGAGGTTTTTCTTTATCTCCTGTCACATATATAATGTTAAAGTGGTGGACACTCATATTCAAACATAGCCAAAGCTTCACATAATAAGGTCTTTATATGTTCGAGTAGTGTCTTTACACAAAGCTCAGGCTTCAGGCTGCTCTAAACACTTCATTTCTGATGTTTTTTTTCTATTCTTGGATCTGTGATGTCAGTGAGACCGATGTCCCTTATATGGTCATCTCTGCTCTGCTGTGCAGTCTGTTTACAAGGGGCAGGAAATCAGATATGAGATAACTAGGACTAGTTTGAAATGTGTATTACGCAAAACTACTAGTGGAGGCCAAAGATAAAACTACAGAGGTGGAAATGAGCATACTGGGTCCTTTGGGAATAATGTGTTAGGTTTACGTTTGACTTTACAGCCAAAATATTTCAAACTGTGACAGTACATTCAAACTACTGGCTTTGTTGCAATTTATTCAATGTAAATCTTCATAAAACAGTGGATCTGTAATCACCTTGCTGAGACTGCTTTTATTCTGGTAAATGTTCTCGTTTGGGCAGAAGGTTGGATGGCTGTAGGTCACACGCTGATAGGGAATCTGAGAGTCGAAGTGAAATGTAAGACGAGCGTGAGTTTCAGGTGTGCTTCTGTTTTGCTGATCAGCGAAGGAAGTGCAGCCCTACAGCTCAGCTCTGCGGTGCACTTTTACAGTGATGAGCAACAGGCAAAGCACAGCATGCTGTGTCTTTTTAAAGCGACTGTTGGCGCCTTGTGACGTTTGTGTAAAATCCCTTTCAATTACTTCTTTCGTCACTTATGTCATTGTGAAATTCCAAAATTGATTTCTGTTGTAATTCTGAGTAAAATGCAACACAGATCACAAGGAAGTTGAAAAGGTCAAGCAGCCTCATGTACTGCAGTTACCAAGTGATACAGCATGACTGGTGAGCATGAAACTGACTGCATCAGCCATTACTCATAACCAGTTTGATTAGTAATATATACACAAGAAGGACAAATCAACAGAAAAACTTGAACCCTTGAGCAAGAATTGGCCTGGCCAAGGACTCTCTGCTGATAAAGACCCCCCTCTTAGCTATTTATAATATACCTAAGTAATAAAGTAATGGATAAACCATGAAATAATTTTAAAAAATCCTCTCTTTTTTCCACTATGTACTGAAAAAAAATCTTTTTAGGGGACATAAAAAGGACATATTCTGTAAATTAACAAAAACTTTCTGTTTTGTCTCGGGGGCTAAATATGTGGTTACACTTCTTTTCACCAACAGAAAAGGGAGCTTCATGTGTCGGGATCACTTAAGATCAAAGTGAGGTGTGTTTTCCACTGAAATCAGAACACCTGTTGCAAATCTTCCTCAGTCCTTTTGAAAGTGCATTTGTCCGGTCTCCCTTCCCTCATGGCAGATGGCTGCCCCTCCCTGAGTGCCGTTCTGCTGAAGGTTTCTTCCTGCTAAACGGGAGTTTTTCCTTCCCAGTGTCACCAAGTGTTTGCTCACAGGGGGTCGTCTGGTTGTTGGGGGTTTTCTATGTGTTATTGTAGGGTCTTTTACCTTACAGTATAAGGTCCCTTGAAGTGACTGTTGTTGTGATTTGGCGCTATATAAATAAAACTGAAATTGAATTGAATTGTCAAAGGTGAATCTGGTTTCTCTCGTCTCACTGATAGAAGATATCATGTGTCTGGTTAGCGTGTGCAAAGCTGCACCACCAGACACATGTTCATCCCTGCTGGCTGGACCAGACTGTACCTGCTAATTATAGCATGTAAAGATCAGTAGATGGACAGTCCATAATATCTATTTTTATTTGAACAGTGGGTGTAATGACTGTGTGTAATGTGAAGGGTGATGGCTATAATGAAAGTTAGCTCTCTGGGACATTTCAGTTCACTGTTTAGGTTTTACAGCATTCAGCTTTTCTGTCTTGGTCCAGTCGAGCACATAAACAACGTTGTCTTTAGGTATCCCCGTGTTGGGGTTGTTCCTGCATGATCATAAATAATATTGGTCAATCTGAACAGTCTGTAGATAACAGGTTAACATGAAGCATTATGTAGACTAAAAGCTAGCAGTGATTAGGCCAAGGGGGTTTGAGTGACGTTACATAAGCAGTGTGTTATTGTCATCATAATAGAGGACTGCTACAGTTAACAGTCGATGATGTCTGCAGTAGTTTTAAATCTAAATCATGGCGCCGGTTCATCAGCACTGTACGAGCTCTGCAGGGTTTATTTATAACCTGAATGCTAAGGACAAGCAGGATGTCATCATAAATACATGTTTCCACCTCTGATGCTCTTACCTAAGGGCACTTCTGACTGGTGATGAGCTCTCTGGCAGCCCACTGAACTTGTGCAAACAACGCCCAAATGCGTAAATTACAAGAGAATAAAAAGTCAGTCTGTTTGACACAAATTTGTCATCATTAAAAAAAATAAGTAAATAAAATTCCATTATGGAAAAATAACCCTTTTCTGTATTTATCACATTCTTAAATAATAAAAAAGGTACAAAGGAAGAAAGCACCTCTGATGTAGTCTCCAGAAGAGCTCCATTTTCTTCAGGGTGACTTTGCTTGCATTCATCAGCCCGATGGATGAAGGGCCCTTTGGTTGAGCGGTGCTTCCGAGTGGTTTAGCTCCAGACAAATTAACCACCCTCACAGACGGAGTCAGCCAGGAGATAGAGTGGTGTGCTGACATTCCCAGGCCTTCTTCTTTGCTTTCTCCGCTCATGTTTTTCACCACGAGTTTCCCACTGGTTTGCGTTCATGTTCTACTGGATGTCCATTAACATGCTAATGACAGCCTGGGAGTGCCAGTGTGAAAAAGTGTGTTTTAGAAACAGAGGAACGAACCGAGAGACGATGGCGAGCAGTGAGGAAGAATGGCAGAGAGAAAGCTTGTCATCCTGTGAAATTGCCTTTGTGTGTAGGATGAATGGCTGGACGGGGGAAGCTCTTTCAGCTCACCGCCACGCTGTGCTGACAAGTGAGCATTCCTGGAGAAAGTAGAGACCTCCCCGTCCCTGCCCCTTCGACATGCCCGCTTTCTTCTGCATGGACCCATAAGGAACTGTTGTGTGGCGCTGAATTTGGGATGCAGCCTTTGGAACAGGAATCACATTGTGTTTTTTAAATCCAAGGGCATTAGAGAGGCCGGGTTTTTATATAGGATGGGATTTGAGGCAGGCTTTCAGCGCTGAATAATTCTGCTTTATTAGACTGGAGTCTTAATGAGGAATTTTTTTCCTCTATTATTAAATTTGAAGAGAGGAGAGAGGCTTTTAGAGATCAGTCAGTAAATCTGCAGTGGGTGGGAGGGGTTTCTGTCTTTATTTTGATTACCAACATGAGGAGAAAGTCAGCATGACTTCAGTCAGGCATGTCTGTCTTGCGTAGCTTACATTGTGTATGTTTATCCATTTCATTCCATCCATCCATCCATAGCTTCTGAAACACATAAGAAAATCCTCTCTAACCCACTGGGGTGGACTGGCATAAGCTATTACTGGTAAGTAATGGTTGAAATCATAATGGCAGCATCACCAATTCACATGGGTGACATAATGAAAACCTCATTCTCTGAGTAAGGTGTTGGTCCAACACAAGCCACAGGAACAGCTTTAAAGACCTTTAATCTTAATTCTTCCAAGTTTGTGAAATGCAAACACAGTTTGACTTCATAGATGTTGTTTAATGTTGAATTCAGATTACGCTAAAGCCGCCTGATAGACACACAATGGCAGACCAGCCTGTTTGATCCCATTTAGTGTTTCAGAAGTCGTACGCCTCTTTCAGAATAAATAATAGCTTCTTACTGGAGTCGACGAGCACTTTAAAGTGCCAGCTTTGTGACTCTTAAGCCGTCTTCACACATACACTGATGCCCTGAACATTTACATGTTGCCTGACTGAGCTGCATGTGATTGTGATCACGTGAGAATAACTCACAGTCGTAGGACTACGAAACACACTCGTCATAGTTTTTAGTCGAAAGACTAAATTAGACTTATTTATAGGAGCATGAGTTGTAAAACATATAAATGAATAAAGCTATACCGTTTCCCACATGCATGTGACATGATTCAATGAAAAACAGGGGATGTGGCTAACACTACAGGTAACTCAGTTAGTAGGGTAGTTATCATCCTGTTATGACCCGTCGCTACACAAACATAGGCACTTAATTCCTTCCCGCCCTGCAAACACGTCTCTGATCAGCCTGTTAACACACTCCCACTTACTGTGTCTGTGTGTAGCTCACTGCGGCATGCCAAAACAAAGATACTGTGCAATCAGCTGCGGTGTTGGGAAACCACTTGAGTAATATTTTGAACTTGTGCAAACTTAACCGGTGGACGCGTCCTCCACTTCGACACCTCTCATCATCCTCTCTGGCATGCTGCTGGCTGATGCCATCAGCTTTATGTGCCTCTTTATTTCCTGCCCTATCCTCTGTATTCCCAAGGTGATGCTGTTCTTTTACACGTCTGCTCAGATGTCCTTTTATCGCTGTGTTCAGGAATACGTCCGCCTGTGTGTCTTAATTGGCCATCGGGGACAAGAGGCATGTTGGGATTCGAGAGCAGCGATGCAGCACAAACTGTCGGTTTATCCTGTCAGACTATTATTGTAACCGCGGCATGTCCTGCACTTTTTTCCTTTTAAACCTCGGCGGGCCTATTTTTAGATCACACTCGAGCAATGAAAAGCATAAACTGACAAACGCACACTGCAGAGTAACGCGCGACGCAGCAACACGGTCAACAGGAAGTGATACTTGGGTACTCTGTAGCAAAGTGTGTCTCACTTCCTGTTGCGTGTGTGCTTGGGTGACATTGAGGATTTCTGTCAGTGTCTTCCTGCTAGCGACAGGTAACCCTTTGCGCTCTTCTCTTTCTCTGTGCTCATGTGTAAGACACGTGAAACACATAAAGAAACGGAAAGATTGATAAAAATAGAAAACAGATCAGGTTTTTCTTCTTTCCATATCAAAAATATCTTTGTTGTCCTTTTCTCTCTCTGACTCATATCTCTTTCCATTCTTCTTATTTTTCACACACATTCTTTCCAACTTGCCCTCATGCATGACTCAGTCATACCACAGGTCTGACTGTATCCCTGCAGTCTACCACTGCCTTGCTATTATCACAGTCACAATCCCAGTCAGCCAGGTGCATGAAAGGAAGTCAGACACCATTATGGAGCGATTTCATGCAACCAGCTTCATTTAAATCTCCACTATTTAAAGCAACTGTCTAAAAAATAAACCAACCTTTGAATATCACCTGACATCAGTTTTTAAAGCTGCTATGGGTCCCATGTTATCAGTGTCCCAGTTTCTTTTTTACTCTTGTAGCAGAAATAGTTGGGCATTGTTAGCATTGTTTGAAGTCATGATTCTAGCCATACGCTGTATATTCAGCCTCCTCCCTGAGGGAAATATCTCATTTTTAAGCACCTAACACCTCCACTTGTGCAGTCCAGATAATTGCTAACTTTGTCTGTGTGATTTGTCTGTCTGCTCCCCAGGTATGTCATATTAGGCTTATAAGATTAGGTGGTCTGTTTGACGTCACTGGACAAAGGAAATTCACGGAAACCTTTTAGTATATTGTAATTTAAGTCGTCTGAGATGGAGCCAAATTGCTGCACCTCCTCTGGGCCCTGACTTTAGAAATTCTAGCCTCTGACGGAAGACCTTGGCCATCACACATCTTTTCAAACCAAATCAGGTTAGTAGTATCAAGA
>VOQK01032924.1:2933-12996 GCA_015052645.1 Benitochromis conjunctus
GGTTAGTGACAGATTGTCATTAACCTCAATAAATGTAGTTTCTACAGCAGCACCAGTGACAATGACAGGAGTAAACTCACTATAAAATCTCAGTAATATCACCTAATTAAAAAAAAAATTGCTTCAAATAAAAAGGTTTTTAAAAATGAATCCTTGTGTATTTAGTTATCAGCGTGACCGGATTGTAATATAACCCAACTGGACTCCAAAGAGACCAAAGAACTGCAATAATAATTCACTGTGATTCCAAATGTAACGAATAACTTAAAATCTACACAAAGTTACAAACCAATTTATATAAAACTCAGACGAGGTGTGCCAGAGCTGCTCGGGTTTCGCTTTCCAAAGCTGAGAAGTTCGGCAGAGTGTGAAAAACAGCCAACGCTCGATCGCCTTTAAGCATGAGGTGGGAACAGGAAACAGGTTTCTGCTGAGAATCTGAGGGTGTGCAGTGGTTGGTACAGGAATAGCAGGGCGAGTAGTTACTGAGACGGGATTTAGCTATATTAAGTAAAATCTAATGGGCAGCAAGCTGGAGTCACATGTTCAGGTTTCCTGGTTCTTCTAAGTTTGGATAGCGAAGCTTATTGATTTCTGTTAAAAGACTATTACAGTGCTCAAAGCATGTGTGGTGGTCTGAATGTCACTAAAACTCAGTATTGATCCTCTGTGATAAGAAATGTCATCGATAGTTCAGAGGGTGTAGATACCTGCACAGGAAACAGGCGTTTCACTCTTCACTTTAAAAACTGTAAAAAGCTCTGTCAGCACTTTGAACCGTGAGCACATCGTGTCAACAAAATGTTAACGTAAGTTGTTCACACACTTCATAGGAAGCTGGCGAAAAGCCATGCAGGTACAAGGAAAAAAAACAGCCGGGATTCAAATCAGCAAGGTTGCTGGTTTGAATCCCGGCTGGTTGCTTGGAGGCATAACCGCTTCAGCTTCCAGTTGCAGCACAGTCGAACGTCCTTGTTAGTATTGTGATCATTTTACCGCATGTGTGTAATTTCATTTTAGCAACTGAACTTTAGCGTGTTTCCCATATGTTATGAGACGTTTCCTGTCCGACTCTCGGGGTCTTTTCACTGAGACAAATAAAATCACTTAGCATTTAGTCTTTGCTTCATTTGAGCTGTTACATTTATCAATAATTCAGGCAGGACGTCAGTTTCCCAAAGGAACAATTAGAGAGACAGCGGGATTATCGTGTACTCTGTGTGTTTGCAGAGGTATCTAAACTGTGGCCCGGGGCTCCTGCAGGAGGTCATGCAATGACTGACACGTGATCGTCTGCTCTTTCTTGTTTTGGTGAAAGATAATGAGCTGCTCACACTTTCAAACGAGTGAAATACCAACTTTCAAATAATTGCATCAGCAAACAATGATGCAGCACCAATCACAAACTCTGTGTGAGGTGAAACCCCCACCTGTGGACAGACTGAAGTTTGACAGACTGAAGTTTGTGGAGTGAAAATGATGAAGAGAGCAGAGTAATGAGCTACAACATCTGTGTGTGACACAGGCAACAGGAAGTTGGCTCAGAGGTCACCTGTGTGTTCAGGTGTGTCAGACTGACCAGTGTACAGAATCTCTCAGGTGGGTTTCCGCAGGTGATCCTAGGGGGGTCAACTCTGATCTGCATCACCTCCTTCATGTTGGTTGGGGGCGGCTGACAGGCATAAAACTCAGGCCCTGCCTTCGAGCCGCGCAGAGATCGACACACATCAAACTGACACCACCCCCACGGCAGCAGGAGAGCGAGGAGGGCGAGGGCGTGTGAGAGGGCCATGATGAACTGTCAGGCAAACACGAAGTTCAGGTGAAGGTCACTCGGGGTCCGTGCCATAGTTTCAGCTTTGCCAAATCTACTTCAAACAGGTGGCTACCATGGTAACCAGTTGCTTATTGTGTGGTTGTCATGGTGTGCTGAAAGTTTTGTTTGCCGCCCACAGGCCTGCAGTGGAAGAACAGAAACAGAACGTCAAACATTGAGTAAGACTTGAACCAAACATGCTCACAGACAGGAAGCGACCTGTTCTAAATGACCTAATTTCCTGTCTCTGGAAGCTCACCTGTGCATTACAAACCAATTATTCATAAATATTTCTGCTCCTGTAACAAAATGTTTACATTATTGCCTTCAGCCAACTGCTTTGATATGTTTTACTCCTTTAATAAAGAGGCGCTGGTTTTGTTCAGCCTGGAAACGTCCAAGGAGCAACACGCAATACAGGAAACACAAACTATTCAGTAGGAAGTCTGCGGGAATCGGTCATTAAGCTGGAACCAGGCACCCCTTAATTATGGACAAACTGTGATCGGCACAGAAGTCAGGTTCAGATCGGACAGACCATTGCTCCCAATCACGTCTCACTGTTACTGGTCATGTGACCATTGAAGACTCCCAGCAGGACAATGAAACCCTCCAGGACATGGCCAGGGAGGCTGAGTATTCTGAGCTGTGATTGGACAAGTCTGCACAAACCTCAGTCGAGACCTGTTCCCCCCCCCAAACACACAGGGAAGCAACATTCACATCCACCAGAGAAACACTGTGAACCGGGAGGATAGAAGAAGAACCGCCGCCCCATCGCTCACCACCTGTCACTGCAGACAGCCGCAAACTGGGGCAGAATCCAGGCCCCCTTCCTAGAGTCCATTTCCACAGCTGGAGCTGTGCATCACGCCATCTCTCAACTTCACGCAGAGAGGTACCACAACCCACGAGACAACAAACCCCCCAAAAACCACCAAACGTAGTTCACAGCAAAGTGACAAATTAAACGTTTTTTACTACCAGTATAAAGACCCTAACCAGCAGCAACCCTGAAGCACTGACCAGCTACTGAAAGCATCCAGATGTTTGTGACCTGCTGGTTTACCTGTGAGCGATCCATGGTAGGTATGATCAGGCCTGAAGTCTTTTAATCAGCCGTCATGCAGAAGCGGGTGTGTAAACTTCCTGTTTGTTAACAGGTAGATGTTGCTGAGTGTCCTGCAGCCACTAGAGAAATAAAGTGAGACGATCCGAGCTCGGCTCAGTGTTTGTTTGTGCGATGGCAGAGATGATTAAACTGAGACGCTCGGTCCTCCGACTCTTCCTCTTTATTAACATCTTCCTGCTGATGAAACCGGAGCGGGATCAGTACCATGCCTTACACACACTCAGTGTCCACTTCATTAGGAACACCTCCTTACTAATGTCTCATTAAAAACAGAAAATCATCATTTTATCATCTGAAGCTTTCAAGAGATCAGTTTTTACCTCAGACACCTTTGTACACACCTGCTCAGGTTATTTCATCCATGAGTCTGTCTCTCTGCATGCACACCTGTCTGTGTGACAGTCACTCACCTGTCTGTCTTCAAGTTGATTCTTGATAAGCTGATTAAATGGGCGATCAAACATTCCTCCTGCTCAGCTCCTCTCTTCTTACTGTATTTCCTTTTGTTCTCTTCCTCTTCTCGTTAATCCTCCTCTTCCTCAGTGATCCTCCTCCTGTTTTTCGTCTAATCCTTCTCCTGGTCTCCTCCTCTTTTCTCTCTCAGAGATCTGTCACTCTGATGGCTCAGCCCTCTCTCTCTCTCTCTCTCTGAGGTGGTAAAATGGTTAATCTGAGGGTTGATAGCGAGGGGTGAGTAACCCCGTCAGTCACATGACCGGCGTCTGATCCTGACAGGAAACAAACTTTATTCTTCTGAGGGTTAAATGATATTCTGCACCTGCTCAGGTAGACAAACATGTCAGTCACAAATAAATGAAATGGCCAGAAATGGGTCGCTGGGTGGAGACCACCAGCCTGACAGGAGGTGGAGTCTTTGAGCTACAGGAAGAGGATGTGAGATGAGGTGGTGGTTCTGGTTCAGGTCCACCTGCAGCTCTGCTGGAGCCTTGCAGTGTGACACCTGTGAGAGCCTTTTCAGCAAATCATCAATTAGACAAACGTTACATTGCTGCTCAGTAAAAACACAAAGATCCCTGATGATTAAATTATTAGATATATATAACAAAATTATGAAATCATTGGAGCAATACAGCAAGAAACGACCTTCACATATCAAGTAGGAAGTCTCCATTAGGGTCAGATCTTCACATATCTACTAGGGTATGTGAAGATCTGACCCTGATGGAGACTTCCTATAATCTTGGGACTCTTTCTGCTTTTACTGGCTTGCTTGAAGGGAATTTTTAGAGCCACGAATCGCTTCCTTTGCATCACTTCTGCCAGGCTGTTGGCTCCTTAGGACTATCACTTGTTTCAGTCTATGGCAAATATCTGAGACCCCTGAGGCTCCGCCCCCAGCAGAAACGCATTCCAAGCCCATCCCGTGCTTCCAGGACACCTGGCTGAAGGTCACTGTCCTGCACCGAGGCTCTACCGATGAGCACACAGCCTCCTGCACTACCTCAGCTCCATCCAGTCCGTCCTGACTCCACACCTGAACCCACCCTGCTCCTCACCCCATCACACAACTGTTAGAGATTCCACAGAAGTCCCAGAGACTATCCGGACCTTCCCGAGTTAAAGTGGATTGTAGTCAATGTGGGAACACCTGGGAGTCAGGTTCCTGCTCTCAGCCACGGCGGTGGGTCATTTCACTCTTGAGTTCGCACACGTGGCTGGCATCACTGTGCAGCAACTGATGGCAGAAGACTGGTTAGGCTTACCCCTAACCAGCTGCCACTCCCTCAGCCTGGGCCTGTTGGAGGTGTCTTCCTGTTAAAAGGGGGTTCTTCCTTTCCACTTCCTGTGCTTTGGAAAGCACAGGAGGTGGAAGTGACCCCGAACCATTATGCAGGACGTCAGCGCTCTTTAAGAATATTAAACCGAGGTCAGGTAACATCTCCAGCTCAAAATGCTGGTTTATCTCAAATATGACTTTTGTCTCTGGGGAAGGTCACGGTTACACTTCAACACAGTCATAAACTTTACGGATCCATCACAGACTAAAGAATAAAACTGTGAACCTGTGACCTTTAACCTTTATCTTTATTTACATCATCATCTAATGACTGTGGCAGTGTCCAAATTCAGGGGCTGCAACCTTCAAAGGACACGGCCTACCCGGTCTACATAGGCTGGGTCCTTTGAAGGCCACGAAGACCGGAAGTAAGTGGCTGTTAAATTGGACGTTCTAGCCTACGATGCACAATTTCTGTTGCCTAGCGTCCGCGACATACGCAGTTACAGCTGTGGTTCGACAGAAATAGAGAAAATCTTTACAAACTTTGGACAAACTGCCTGAAATGTGTTGACAGAGACATTTCAGAGATTTTGAGTCAGTCTGCGCTCCAGATGGGCTCATTGTTAATCGCGTTAGTCGTGATGATGGCCTTAACGCCTTTAAGCTGCATTAACGCCGAGTAACCCCTCACAGGGATTAATCTGCGTTAACTTGTTAACCGGGATTTGCTAATGTGTTAACGCGGATCAGTTCATGTTAACGCTGACAGCACTAATTTAAGGGCAATATCCCAAAAATAAACTAAGAGATTTGATCCTTGTATGTTTCAGATAAAATGGAAGACAAACTGATGCAGTAAATATTCTTTTATTGATGAGAAAACTGCAGTATAATTTACTGTTGAAGATATCAGAGGTTTAAACGGGCTGATGTTTGGGTCAAAGGCTCTAACAGGACAGAGATGATACAGAAACACGACGTCCTTAGAAAACACTGAATCACTTTATGAATGGACAACTTTTCACAGCTCTGTTTATTTAAATGAGCTGCAGACTTTTCCCACTGAAAGCTGCACAATCCCACTGTGATGAAAACAATATGTGAACTAAATATATTGTGGATAAATCAAAGTTGTCCGTGGTTCCCTTTATTTGTCCTCCTTTCCCTGTCAGATCCTGTCCTGCAGGAGAAACATCAGTGAGTGGTTCCCTGTATGCAGCTGGCAGCACTTTGTGTTGGAGACACGTTTGCAGATACACAAAGCAAATATCTAGAAACAGTTTGAAGTGTTTTCACCAACTACAGAGAACGGCTGTCTGTTCTCCTCTGCATCTCTCAGCTGCTGCTGGCTCCTCCTCCTCCTCCTCCTCACACACTGCTGAATCTGTCCTGGTGGATCATCGGGGGTGGAGAGCCCGTCTCCTCGCACCTTCTCAGTCTCTCCTGACTCTGGACTCAACCATGACAGTTAACAACAAAAGCAGAAAACTTGATCAAATATCTGTTAACAGATGAAAACACAGTTTTCTAATAGAATCACGTGGACACTATTTATGTATTTAAATGGTACAATCATTCAAAGAGGAAAAAACAAACAGGACATACGATCCTGCAGGATGTTGGTCTTCATAACAAAGGTAACAGACTCGGGTTGTTTGATATAAGACAAAAACAGCACAGACACAGCAGGAGGAGGACTTCTCCATTTCCTGTCTGTCTCATTATTAGTGGTTCATACAGGCTGGGAGCTCATTTAGCCATGAACCACAGTCCACGGGCCAGATGTTTGGTGAACCGTCTGCTCGGTGTTTCCTAAAACGTTTAAGTACGTTTGGCTTCACAGCGACAAACAGATCCAGCTTCAGCAGAAGCGTAAACGAACTAACCAAAGCTCGTCTTCTTCTTCTTCTTTGTAAATGTCATTGGCGGTTGACAAACAACTAAATGGTACATTACCGCCACCAACTGGTATGGAGTGTGACTGGAACGTCGCTAAAGCTCGTGTTACCCGCATTAAGTGGCGATGTCACTAGCGTCACGTAACTTTCACGTTTTTTTGTTTTTTTAAACGACTTCCTAAACGTCATCAGCGCGCGCCAGCAGCCGGGAAGAAAAAGCAGAGAAGATGGCCGACGTGGTGAATGTCGGGGTGAACCTGGATGCTTTTTCTCACGCCATCAGCGGCATCCAGGCGCTGCGCTCCAGCGTGAGCCGCGTATTCGAGTTCCTGAAGGACGGCATGAAGAACCGCGAGACCCTGGAGGGTCGCGAGAAGCAGTTTATATCCGAATTCCAGGAAAACCTGCAGGCAGTCAACAGAGACCTCAAGTGAGTCCAAACACTGTCCGTTACGATCCAGCCCACAGCCACAGCAAAACCCACTAACCCCCAGACAGGATCCAGTCATATTTCTGCTGATTTAAGAGCTAATACAAAGAACAACGCTGACGGACCAGGGTCCATTCATATTTCTGCTGATTTAAGAGCTAATATACGGAGAGATGCTGACAGACCAGGGTCCATTCATATTTCTGCTGATTTAAGAGCTAATATACGGAGAGATGCTGACAGACAAGGGTCCATTCATATTTCTACCGATTTAAGAGCTAATATATGGAGAGATGCTGACAGACCAGGGTCGATTCAGACACATAATTTTCTCAGGGATTGATTAAGCATTCTGAATCCTGACTCTAACAGCTGCCAGATAGACAGATGTATGTAAGCACCTACTGTCTGTGTGTCTTTGGTGTGGAAACTTGAAGTACTGTCCAAATTCTTCAGTGAATTTTGGATTTTCAGAGCAGAAACGCGTGTTCCTCACATGAATTATTAAAATAATAAAGTTCCTTTTCTGAATACATCCTAAACTGAATATGACTTCCCGTCCCACAGAGCAACACTCGGAGTGTATTTTGAATCAAGACGGCAGCTGATGGTCAGGATGATTTTAGGTCCATGTTTAATGAGTCTGTAAGTGTAAAGGGGTCAGACACGCTCAAGCAAGCTTAAGTGAGCCTGACCTCTGACTGTTATTTTATGACTTTTTAATCCTAAACACTAAAAGTTTTTACAGTTTGACTGAAAACCCATCTCTCTGTCTGTCAGTGAGCTGGAGCGTCTCAGCGGATTGGTTGGTCGCCCCTCAGAGTCCCACCCCCTTCATAACAGCGGTCTGCTGAGTCTGGACCCGGTCCAGGACAAAACTCCTCTCTACTCTCAGCTGCTGCAGGCATACAAGTGGTCCAACAAGGTAACCGCTAACATGCACTTCCTGTTCACTGATAACGAACTCAGAGCATCCGCCCTGCTGACTTTGTACACGACGAAATTAATGTGGATCTGAACCTCAACATGTATTCAAGCTCATTTCCACACAGAGCCCTTCTTTAACAGACTGTCATAGATTTAACTGTCTGTGAGGCTCAATTCAAGAAAGTTTCGTACCAACTTAGCTAACTGAGTGGAAACCAAGGAGACTACAACTATAAGTCAGTGTAGTGGGGTCACAGTTCCCCGCAGTGAGTTCATATACAAAAATAAGGATGTACTGTCCACTTTCACTCTCCTTGTCTTTAGCAGTAGTTTTGTTGTTGGCTGGCGGCTCTGAAACAGGACATTCCTGTTGTTCTCTGTAATATTTGGGTTTGTAGACATGTCATGAATGAGGACAGTGTGCCTGAGAGCCTGTTTGTGTCAGGTGACCCGGTGGTTCAACAGCTGGAGTTGGATGCTCAGATTCTACCGAGTGGTGCAATCAGCACTATGCATCTCATATTTCATGACTTTTCCTAAAATGGGTGTATTGATCAAATACTGGTTTTTGGGGTGTGTTGGATCAAAAGAAAAAAAAATGTGACCAGCTTTTACCTCGAACCGGAGAAGATATCTTTTTGACACCACAGAAATTAAAATAGCTAGCTATGGCACAGTGGATTGCCTAGCAACACAATTGTTTTTACATATTTTGGCGTGAAGGCTGTTATAATGTGAGACCGAGCTAGCTAGATGTGATTAATAAATAAATACGTAGGGGACTGTAATTGGACAATAGACTTGTCGTTACTGCTGGGTCCAGGATGGAGGTTGAGCTGGAGGTCAAAGGTCAAAAGCTGGAGGTCAAAATGGCGTTATCGTAAACATCGAGTATGGGTTGCCACGTGTCTGGGAGCTATTTTTCTTCCACACACTGCAAAATTACAAGTCTTTTAAACTCTCCCTCCCCCCCAAAGAACACGAAGAGTATTTAAACATATCACGATATATATCACATATCGTGATATAGCCCAAAAATATGGCGATATTAGATTGTCCTTGTATTGCCTGGCAGGAGCGTGTGAACGTGTAGAGAAGCAGGTGTGTGGCTGCTGTGCAGAGCAGCGGTGGACCCGTAGCTGAACTGTGCCGAGGCTGAGGCGCTGCAGTGTGGATGCTGATTGGAGGCTGACAGGGTAGCGATGATAACTTTTGACTCTTCTACAGTAATTATTTCAAATGTGTTTCTTATGTCTTTGAGGTCACAATCAGCTGTTGTGTCTGTTTCACAGTGAGTGTGAGTCTTTTTTCTTATGTAGTAAATTTATTTCTTGTTGTGTGAATGCTTGAAAAGCATTCACACAATAGTGATCCTATCTTTATTCTTTATTATTATTATGTGTGCCTATGCGAAGCAAGGCCACATATTACTATTCCTCGGGCCATGTATTCCTATTGGCATTCCATTTATTATTATTCTTATTATTATTATTCTCCTTCTTCCGCCTGGTATTTAAAGCATAACACACCCCACAGCTTTAATCTATGCTTCACATATGTTATCTAATTTCATGTGGCTCAATTGGGAATGGTGTGCTATGCCTTTTGGTAGTTATTACTGTTATAGTTTTTTTATTATTAATATTTTTACGTTATTTTTCTCTTCCATTCAAATGAATTGTTGCTATGCAGCTGTGATCCGTTGCTATGCAGTGATCTTAGAGCGCACCACTCTAGCGTCCTCAATCTTCTCTTCATGTCCGAACAACTGCTTGTTACGTGCTCAATTTGAACTCAACCCCCACAAATTATACATCAAAATGTAGGTATTTTTGCTGGCTTTCAAACCATATCTATATCTTTACAGGAGGTACTAGATATTTTTTGCAAATCGCCTCAGAGCAACACGAAGTCTGAAAACCGCTCCATAGACATCAATACAAAATCTGCTCAAAATCCGAGCTGGAAGTCTTGAACGGGAGGCATTTTCCAATCACCGTATCTCCTGAACGAAACAACGTGAGCCTTCGGTTAATATATCTTCAGACCCTCCTGAAGCTCACAGTTCAATATTTTTTTCATTACCTATTACCGTTGTTCCATAACTTACGTTTGTTTG
>VOQK01032932.1:0-22737 GCA_015052645.1 Benitochromis conjunctus
ACACACATACATATATACGTATAGATATATAGATATATATATGTTAACCTGTAGTCAAAATGTGAGGAGTGTGGAAAGGAAAACAGATGATATAATAGTTATGTACTTTTTTTGGTGAGATTTATTTGGGAAGATGGGAGGAAACTGCTAGCCCAGCCCGAGGTTATTAATGCTGCAGTCACACTAGCGAAAAACGGGGTTGGAGACCGAGGCATGAACAAAATTATTGTAACCGTGTGCAAGGAAACGCCACTCCCCAATAGGCAACCTGTGAAATTGCCTTATAATTGCAAATGGTTGCTGCAACCACTTGCAATCAGTCTACAACCAATTGCTAAAAATTCAGTGGAATCCCCAGGAGACCGCTGATTTAGACCACTCCTCTAGTGTGACTGAACCATAAGCTAGAAATAAGCCTCATGTCTTTCTCTTTTTTTGTAATAGCAGCAGGCTCCAGTTTCATACTCGCAGTCCCCGTTTTACTCTCATCAAGAAAAGAAAAGAAGCATATTTGCTGAATGTCACACTGTTTCTTTAAGAATAAATAGCCCAAAAAAATAGAGCTTTGTAGAATAAAATTAAATAAATAAAAAGAGGGGAAACTCGAGTTTAACTTTTCTGACAGAGTGGTAACTGCAAATGTCCAACTAAGTACAGAATAAGTATGTCTCTGTGGTGGATGAAATGTGCCAAAATAATAATCTACCTTCCACTTCAGTGGAACGAGGTGAAAAGAATTGTTGGAATCTAAAAAGATCCTGATGAAACACATTTCATGAGCTTTCTTTTCATGTTGCTGTTGTGAGTTTGTGTCACTTCTGAATCATTCACATGTAATCCAATTACCCAAAATGTAACCAACAAAACCGTATTATGACGGGGACTGAACCTATTGAGATGCGACTGATGTGGATTGCAAGCAACCAGATCAGCTCCAAGTAAAATTGTACAACTCACTCACAAAAGAAGCTTGCTATTGTTTTTAATTTTATTTTTACTGTTAGTTTATTCCGGTCAGACGTTTTTCTGTCATTGTGTTTCGTTTTGTTTTTTTCTTTTTAATCTGAAAAGACACAAAAAAATGTTGTTCATCAGCCTTTAACTTCGCGAGCATCATGTTTACACGGTGCTCAGTCTTGGTACACTTTGATCTACGGTTCTGTCTCTGTCTTTGTTTACACAATGACATCTTGCATTAAGAGAAAACTCCAATTTATGGTAACTGCCCTTGAATATCTGTAATTTAAATCGTGCTGCTAGAGAAAGAAATCTAAATGTAACAACTTACAATAAATACTTAATAGATTTTTGCCAAATGTGACTGTGTTTTTCTTTGAAGGTGGGGGAAATAACCAGTGACTCTGATTTGATGGACTCCCAAATTGGTTGTGTAAGAAATTCAAAGTTTTACAGAGAAGGTCTGAAAAATAAGAAATATCCAGTGAGCAGCATTTGTCTGGACCAAAGGTCCCTGATGCCAGAGGTCAGGGAAGAATGGCTAGACTGCTTCGAGATGATAGGAGGGCGACTGTAAATCAAATAATCGCTCGTTCCAACCAAGGTATGCAGAAAAGCATCTCATTGAACCTTGGAGCAGGTGGGCTGCAGCAGAAGACCGCGGTGGGCCCCGCTCCTGTCAGCTATGACGAGTAATCTGAGGCTACGACTGAGTTCACCAAAACTGGACAATAGAAGATTGGAAAAACATTGCCTGGTCTGTGCCTTGATTTCTGCTGTGATATTTGGACGGTAGGGTCAGGGTACATAATGAAGTGAGCGGCAAGTCAGTGCATTTTTATTGCAGTTTCCCTTTTATTAATTACGGCTGCAGGGTGTGGTTTCCCGGCTCAGCTGTAGGAGGGAGAGAGGTGGGGCACTTACGGGATGGCGATGAGTAAGTTCAGTCTCTTATTTCATCAATTTATCCAGAGTTAAATATCTTGAGTAAATAGTTACCCAAGATTAAACAGGAAAAAATGGACCATTTTGAAATCCAGCCTGCGAACTGTTCACATAGGAAACTGCAAAAGTTTTAGGCCACTACTGATTTATTTTTATTTTTCTGGGAAAAGAATGAGAGGTGAAACATCTTCAAGAAACCTAAAGAAGTCCAGAGGCTTTTCTTTCCAAGCTCCTTAGACTACGATGACCTAGATGACTGAGAACCTTCACAGACTTATTGAAACATGCAACATATATGGAAATGCAATATACAGTATAAGGCAAGAACAGAGTTTGTATAATCCTAATGAGTTTGAATATTTGGTTTGACCACTTTAATTGCTTAACATAGCCTGAACTCTCATTTTCTTGTCATTTCTTTAAGTGGTCTTCAGGAATAGTTCTTCAGGCCTCTTGAAGAACATTCAGAGTTTTTCTTTGGATGTTGGCTGCCTCTTGTTACATTCTCTGTCAAGCTGATTACAAATTGCTTCAATAATGTTGAGGTCTGGGTTCTGGGGAGACCAAGACTTTATTGTCTTGCTAAACCACAAAGCGGTTGCCAATCAGACACTTTCCACTTTTTTTGTATCGCACAGTGGATCAAAATGTGACTGTACTGTATATTACTGTGTTTATAATTCTATAAATTCTGACAAGATCTCCTACACTGTCTTAAATGCAGCTCCAAACCATGACAGGGCCTCCACCGAGATGACTGTAGACAGTCACTGTTGCACCTCTCCTGACCTGCACGCAATTTGAACCAAAAATTCATCACTGGCTGGTTTCTTCCTGTTAAAAGGGAGCTTTTTCTTTCCACTGTTGCCAAAACGCTTGCTCATAAGGGGTCATATGATTGTTGGGATTTTCTGTTTTCTCTACGTTATTGTAGGGTTTACCTTACCAGATCAAGTACCTTGTGGCAATCTGTTGTGATTTTGAGCTTTATAGCATAGCATAGTTTATATATATAGCACTTTAAAAACAACACATGGCTGACCAAAGTGCTGAACAACAGGAATATAAGAGGTACAATAAGAATAATAAATACGATAAATAAATAACAATAATAACGACAATAAAATATAAGTAAAAGTGTCAGTTACTGAGTCAAAGGCCAGTGAATAAAAATAGGTTTTTAATCTGGATTTCAAAACCAGCACTGATGTAGATTGCCTAACGTGAAGAGGAAGATCATTCAAAAGCTGCGGAGCCACAATAGAGACCACTCGGTCTCCTCGAAGTTTCAGCCGTGATTTAGGGACTGAGCAACAGCTGACCAGAGTGAACGAGGGGGGACATAGGGCTTCAGCAGATCGGACAAATATACAGGTGCCAGACCATTTAAGGATTTAAAAACCAGTAAAAGGATTTTCAAATTGATCCTAAATTCAATGGGAAGCCAGTGTAGGGGGGGCAGAACCGGAGTAATATGCTCAAATTTCCTTTTACCAGTTAAAAACCGTGCCGCAGCATTCTGCACCAGTTGCAGGCGTGACAGAGTGCCCTGGCCAACCCATATTAAAAGGGAGTTGCAGTAATCCAAGTGTGAAGTTATAAAAGCATAGATGACAGTTTTCAAATCAATAAAAGTGAAAATTGAACAGTAGATGGATCAGCTAAAGGGCCAGATTCACCTCTCAGTCTTTGCTAGATTTTATTGTATTTTCTTAAGGACATGAATTTCAGATACTGGTCATGGCTTGCATTTTTTTTTTTTTTTAGGTCTTATACTTCTTCTTTTATCCCCCACTTGGACAGCTTCCACACTGCACACCCTGCAGAGACTTGTCAGGTTTTCAGCTAATAGCTTTTGTAGCACCTTGTTGGTTCAAAAGTACCAAATTATGGCCATAAAACAAAAAACATATATAGATTAAAAAAAAAAGAAATGTAACAAATGTTATGCTTTTGCAATTGCTGCTGATAACAAAGAGGCTAAACACAGGATTTAAAATGTGCTCTTTGTCAAGTTGTTGCTGATTCATCTCTTGAATTAGATGACTTTTGTGCTTGCATGACTCATATGTCAGTATTAAGTGGTGCAGCAAAAAAAAAAAAAATATCTGAAAATAGTCAGGTAAAAGGACAGAACTGAAAAAGAGTGAAAAGGCAGCCAATGACCAAAGAAAGACCTCCAGAAAGCCTGGAGAACCTGGTGGTCAGCACTTTTACACGGTACTGTACATTTTAAACTTTCTTTAGAGAACAAAAATGGCCCAAAGAAGTCTTTTTTTTTTTTTTATTTAGGGGCCACTTAATCCTATGTTGTGTTAAGTTTATTTGCAGGCTACTTTTAACTTAAAAACCAACCATTCAGCTGAGAACTGGGAAGTCCTTTTCAGTTTACAAACCCACTGGTTTATGGTTCATAAACCCAGAGTGTGGATTTACACTTGGCTCTTTTATTCTCAGCTGAACACAACGGGGGCTTCATACATAGAGTCAAGTTCCTCTCCTCACTTTAGTCAGTAAGATCATATCTCTTTCCCGTTGACTTGAGCCCACCTTACAAGTCCACCTGGAAATGTTATTTGAATCAGGTGCTAGTTGGCATTTAAAAAAAAATTGTCTGAAAAAAAGAGACATTATACCCCGTTCAAAACAAGGCATACATTATTTTTTTAATGGATTATGCATCAAGTCAGTGATAATGGTGATTAACAGTGTTTTCTTTGCTGCGGGGAGATCATCTGACGAAAGGCCAAAAGGCTAGTAATCACATGTTGGATTCAGACATAATGTAGTTGCCTTTCACAATTCATGATCATTTAAAGCAAAAGGTTTAAACAACCCAATACACAGGGCAGTTTGGCCTTTCTGAGTAAGACTCTAAATTGAAACCGTGGCATTGTGATAAACTGTACGTTCCAAAAATAAATATTTCCTCCTGACACCCAGATGTAGACGAGACCTGTTAACCACAGAAAGAGGCCACGTCGTTTAAAAATGTCTTTATTTTGATCCTCTGCATCAAAGACTGTGTTTTCAGACTTTACATTCTGACAACAGGGTGAGACCACATGCTGAGGACAGAGGAGGCAGGTTTGTGTGCATGGGTGCTCTCTCATACAATCTTCTTTATTTATGTGTGTGTAACTCTTCATACAGTCCTGTCTGTATGTGGGCATGAGCATGGGCACTGTCACAGATGTGTTTTCTCTCTCAGACAGTCTTTTGATCAGTTGGGTCTGGAGCTGTTGAGGCCGATGCTGAATCCTCCTGGGTCTTGTCTAATCCCTGGCTGCAGCCCTGCTCGCTTAACTGTGTGTCGTCTTTCACCGTGATCGCAGCGTTGGAATTGGTCGCGTCTATGCTCTCATATGGCTCTGATGTCCACTGAGGAAGAAAGGAAGAGAGATGAGGCCAGTTTCAGGCACAGGAGGGCATTCAACTAGCACGTTCCAACACAACAAGAACATCAGGCGGCAACTCTGATCGCACCACTCAGAGGTGTCAAATGATGCATGAGAGTAAAAATTTGATTTTTTTCCTCTATTTTAATTCTGGACTTCACAATTTGGGCTCCATGAGGACAAATGCAACCAAAATGAGAAGAGTTCTCTTTCCGTGGAGGATGAAAGTCATTATAATACACACAGTAGTTACATATCATGAAATCTGGGAAATTGTGCTTATTAGCTTTCTGCCCAAAAACAAGATCAAGAGACGATCGATACCACTCTCAGACCTGTTGGCTAAATATGGTACATGTTTGATTAAGGTGCATCTGTTGTGCTCATTAATAAATCAAGATTTGTTCTAAAGTAACTATCTGCAGGGTAACTGGCTACACTGAGCTGCACACACGACCAACGAGCTTCCTCCTTCCTTCAGTTATGGGCTCTGTTGTGACTCTGACACCAGCCCTGAGATGTTGACCAGCTTAGATACTTTGCACAGACTCTGCCACTCATCTAGGCACGCCTTACACTACTTACCTGCTGACAAACGCGTTTGCTTTAGTTAATTATGTTACCATTTTCTAAGCTGCCATCTTGTATGGTCTTGCTGTCATACATTACACTGAGTCTCACTTTTTCAGCTGATCTTCAACTTTTTTCCAAAACTTCAAACAGTAAAAATATGAGGCTTTCTCCACTGGGGAAAAAAAAACAATTTTTTGCCATCCACAAGCCAAAATGTTAGACTTAATAACTTCAAATTTTAAATTATTTTCTCTGAAGTTTCAGTTGGTAAGACTAAATGTGGAGATAAAAACCTGAAATGTTGACTTCTGAATCGTATAGTAATGGTTTTTCCAGCTGCTGAAACAGGCATCCGCAGACTGCTCTGTTCTCAACAGTCTGTGGGCTTCGAGCAGCCCGAAGCCTGAACATTTGGCTCACACAGACTCCTTGTGCATACACTGACATTCTTATTTGAAACCCTGGTTATGTTTAATATGAGCATGAAATCTGCTCTGGTCGTCCCTGAATCTCAAATGCAGCAGCAAGTTCATCTCTGAATGGCTCAAAAAAGCAATTACTTTTTCACACAGGTAGGTTTTTTTTTCCCCTTTACTATATGAAATCATCATTTAAAAACTGCATGCTGTTTACTTGGATTTTTTGTGTCTAATATTAAAATTTGTTTGAAACATTTAAGTTTGTACCGGTATGCAAAACAAAATATAAAAAAAGAAATCAGGTAGGTCCAACTTAATCTCCACAAACAATGAAAATGAGCTGTGGTTTTAGACAGACACTGCATATGAGAGAAATATCAATCTCCTTATCTATCTTTCGCCAAAAAAATGCAAATAAGCTTCTCAAGATGTTGAACTGTTGCTTTAGTATTTAAAACCTCTAAAAGTCAAACCCCAGTGGCACAAGCAGGTGGAACTAGGAAAAAATGTGCACTTGTTTTTCTGTATATGTGTATATCTAACTGCTCCCTGCCTAATCTAAGCTGTGTTGTGGAAACAATATGAAGTGAGTGCAAAATTCAAACAGTGCTTTTTCCCCACCCACCTGTGTGGCTCTGCTGCTGGACCTATGTGAGGGCCCGATGGCGATGTTGACACTGGACGACGACTGTGTATCGGTGGTGTTGCCTCCTTCAGCAGCAGACAACCCGGAGATAACCAGGCCGCTGGAGAAACTACGCTTCCCAAACAGCAAGCTGAGTGTGGATGAAGAGGAGGAGACCTGGCACCACAAGGAAAGGAGATTTTGCAGTTCTGTTATAATGTCATACAGTAAACACTAAGGTGATTTATAGGAACATCAAGAATCTCAGTTTTCAGATTTTCCATCTGTCGGTCATGTGTTTAGGCATGCTGCATTAGGAGTGTAGAGTTCCTACCTGGCTGGAGCGCTGCTGATGCTGCGCTGCCTGAAGCTGCGCGCTGATGCCACCTGCTCCTGAGAGACGAGGGACCTGGAGACAGACAAAAATCCTCTTTACACTCTTAGTAAGGGAGCACAAAAGCAGCTGCAATTGAGAAAAGTAGGCTTTTTACAATGTGTGCGTATACCTGGGAGAATATAGAAGCTATGGAGGTGTTAAAGGACAGCTGACTGTTCGACAGACGCTGGACAATCCCGTTGTTGGAGCCCGAGTCCAGGATGGGGCCAGACTGGCTGCTGACAGGGGGACGCTGACTCTGAGGCTGCACTGATCGACTGCGGTATTCTCTCCTGGCTAAAGAATCAAAAATGTGAACATTTGTAATGAAATATCAAGCTTTAATAACCTAATGTACAAATTAAAAGCATGTTATCTTTGACTTCAGGATTTTAGTTGAGCTCTCTGTGGTGTCTTAAAAAATAAAAATACAGGTACATCCATAAGTATTTGGACAGTGATGCAATTTTTGTCATTTTTTCTCTGTACACCACCTTTAAAAAAAACGAGGTGAAATGAAGACTTTCATTTTTAATAAAAAGTTTTAGAGACTGAAAAGTTATTGGACTAATATTTCCTTTCCTAAAATGGTGATCAAAGTTACAGAAGCTCACTCTTTTTGTTATAATGTTAACCTAAGTAAACTGGGCAAATAATAATCTAAAACTATAGCCAGTGAAAATTCCATTGGAAGACAAAGCGATGACCCAGGGCAGTTTTGCTGCTTACTGGTTGAGATTTTGTTCCATTCTTTCTTCACGATTCCCTCCAGCTGCACTGAAGCATCTCCGTAGCATAGTACTCCCACCGTGTTTCACTGTGCGGATGTTATTTGTTGGGTTGTACGCCTCGCCCTTCTTTTTCCAAACATTAGCAGCATGCTATTGATTATGACCAAACATCTCATTGTTCATTTGTCAAAGATTGTGGCGTTGTGTATTAACACACACCTGAAGGCTCCAGACCAGCAAACTGCCAAAACATCTGCTTTTATAGAGGTAGCCACACTTGTTGATGATCAAGTAATCAAATGCATTTGATTAACAGCACCTGGACGCTTCTCAGTACAACCTTAAAGCTATTGGAGGCAGTGCAGGTGTACTTAGTTTTTCACATGATTGCATAGAGTACTCTAAAAATTCTTCCCTGCAGTGGGGAAAGCTCTCTCAATGAAAAATAAGTTTATGTTCCCTTTGCTTCTTTCAAATATAATATAAAACGATATATTTATTTTATAAAGCAGGGTCAGAGAGCAGGCAATATAACAGACTATAATTTAGGGTGGGCTACCCTATGATTGACAGGTCACACTTTTGTTTTAGCCATCATTTATATGCAGTTTATGTTTGAAATGGGATGTGATCTAGCTTTTGCAACAGTGAGGTGAGGAGAAGGGTTGAAAGGCAATAAGCTAATGGTCATAACACACCAAGTAAATATGTATCAATAAAAAATCCTTAGTCTACTGAACGGACAGACTCAGTTTTTAATTTCTGAGAGCTCTAAATTGTTTTAGGTTTAAAAAGTTGCATAGCTTGACTTTGGTTCACGTGATTAAAACAAACAAAACCCAAACATTATTAGGTTCAGATCAAGATTGTAGTAGAAGAATTTGTACCAGCATTGTGGTGTCTGTGGCTGTGTGTCGTCCGAGCTCTGTGCTGGCTCAGGCTGTTGGATGTGACAGAGGATGGGCGGTTGTGGCTCAGCGAGGATGACCCACCAGCACCG
Organism: Benitochromis conjunctus; assembly: GCA_015052645.1. Lineage (NCBI taxonomy): Eukaryota > Metazoa > Chordata > Actinopteri > Cichliformes > Cichlidae > Benitochromis > Benitochromis conjunctus. The sequence goes on from VOQK01032932.1 coordinate 9,025, forward strand.
CAGTCCACATCCTCCATATTCATGCCGCTGTTACAGCTGGTCAGGTTGTCCTTACGCACCCTGCAGAACACAAGCGCACAGCTCTGATTTATTTATTCATGTCCACATCAGTGCAAGGGATGCGCACGGGCAAGGGGACGTTCAAAAATTTAGCAAGCCTTAACTATCAGCGCTGCTTAAACGACGCACACACATACACACACGCACTCTCACTCAGAGATGTTACGTAACCGTGCTAGCATATGTGGTGGTGGCGGTGTTCCTCTTGAATTAGTTAAACGTGTTCTGGCTGGGGAGGCATGATCCATCTCCATATCTCCTTTTCTACTTAGTCGAATTAAGACAACACCTTTCAGTCGAGGCGGATGAAACAGGATTAACAATCTAATCTAATCTGAAAGGAAAACTCTGCCCCAAGAAGCTTAAGGGCGAACTGCACAGTTACAAAGACACACACCATTAGCTGACCTGCAGAGGTTAATGCAGCGCCTGTATGATAAGCTCTACCGAAGGTATGATGGCGCGAGAAACAAAAGGCAGGATGAAACTGGGGCTGAAGGAAGACAGAGCCAAGGAAGGAGGTTTCTGCATAGCATAGCAGAGAGTTAAAGCTTTCGGCTGCCCTCTTACTCTGTAATCCAGCTGTCTATTTCTCCCAAACATGCACTCGCACTGTCCCAGTGCATGTATTTAAAACTACATCAAGTTGGCAGAGAAGCCTCTTCGCAGCACTGACTACCACCAAGTCAATATCTGTAAATCCACAGAGCAGGCAGGCTCTCACTAAGCAGGCAGCCAGAGCATTACACTGCAGTTTGCATCTTATCCAGAGTGATTTATACTGAATGCAACCAGCTGAATAAGAGCATTAGGAAGCTGGCATAAACTGCTTTTATCCCAACTTTTTCCCTTTTGTCCCGGGGACATGAGGCCTTCTGTAACAGCTCAGATATATATTTGGTGTAACCACAATACTTTTGCACTCATCTCTGTTCTTATTCACCTCTTTGAAATGAGCAGGCAGCTTCTGTGGCAAACTGAAGGGTAATCAAGGCAAATAAAAATACAATCTTTGAAAACACAGAATAAGGAGACGATTTCAAACAATGAGTAAGTAAACACTGCCATCAAAACAATGGTCAAACTAAAGCAAAATGCAAAATGATGGTATAAAGAGCTGCTGACACTTAGAGGCATTTGTCAGTGAATTTCAATGCACACTATATCAAGAGGAAAATCCATAACATCTGCAACTGATGCACATGAAGCGATTGCACCGTCACAAACTGCAACTGTCCACTGGGGATGTGATGGGCCACACTGAACATGCACCGTGTGCTGGGAAGCTACTACAACTTACTTTCTGCAGTCTTTGCAGCAGATAATTAGCTAGTCCAGAGATTCAAATCTTCTCTCCTGAAATTATTTTGTCCCCGTTTCAGAGATGAAATCAACTAGACGATTAGAAGAAATATGAAAGTTTTTGCTGTATGCGTGCCCTCTAAATATTCCAAATAAAGAGTGTGTTATTCAAGACTCCTCAGAGGCTCATGGTTCAACCAGACTGAACCCATGACCTTCAAGTTACAGCATCATCTTCTTACCCATCAGAGAGAACTAAATAAAGTCTGTTTTCTGTTTATCTTTAGCATGTGAAAAAAAACCTAATTTTGAAGCACAGTCACAGAGATTTGGAAAAGGCTGAGCCTGGAAGGCAAGGATGAAAAAAGAAAAACAAACTGCACTTTCTGCTTGAGTGGGACAAAATGTACTGACCGCAACCATTTAGAGCAGAGCCAGGAACGAATGGCATCCAGGCTTAGAGCCCCTCCTCCTATGCTGCGTAGCGTACGGTGTGTTCCTGCGTATGAAGTTGTCAGAGGTGACACATACCTAAAAAAGAAAAAAAAGAAAGAAAGAAATGGAAAAAGGCAAAATTTCTATGTGAGTGGGCTAAATACTTCTATTGAAAAAAATTCAGATTTTTCTGCATAATAATTTGGCACGCACATGGGGTAGCCGAGTGGCTGGTCACAAGAAGAGTTGACCATGTTCCTCAGTGCTTGCTTTGAGTTTTGGATGCTGCCTCGCTCTGGGTTTCGGTTCCTTAAAAATATCAACTCCTGCTGCTGTCCTGCCCAGAGACCTCGCACACACTCCTTATTGATCTGAAGAGATACGGAAAAAAATAGACACAATCATACAGGAGTCCAAAGTCCAAGCACGAGAGAAGATCCTGAGAACATTTTTTAACATGTAACATTTAACATCTTGTTTGTTTTATATACAAAAAGCAATGTGTGAATATGACAATGCTGTGGCCTGATAATTAGCATGTTTCGAGGTGCTTGTGTAAGGATTTTGTAACATTTGGGCAGCCTTGGGCCTTATGGTCATGGGAATGATACTGAGCTTTCCCAAAACATTTCACTGTACCTTTGTAATCATCATGTAATCTTAAGCGGTGTAAACTTTAAAATTGACATATTATACTGATTTCTAACTCCATCTCAACCAGGTGCTTTTGGTAGTCACCAATAAGCCTCTGGAATAATTCTGGCTGGATATGTGACCACTCTTTTTGGCAGAATTTGTAGAGTTCATTTACATTGGTTGGTTTCTTGGCCTTCTTTGAAGTCATCTAGCTGTTGACATGAGGTGATATAAAATATTGCAACAAAACAGCCCCAGACCATGATGCTACCACCACCATGCTTGACAGTTGGTACAGCGTTCTTAGGTTTGAAAGCGTCGCCTTTGCTCCTCCAAACATATCACTTGTCGTTGTGGCCAAATAGCAGAATTTGGACAGCTGTAAATTTCAGTCAACCATATGTTGACTTTGGAGCAGGAGTCTCTGCCTTGGTTGGTGCCCTCAATGCACCAGCAAAACACTTTCAAAAGCCCATTTTACATCCTGAAGTGAAAGCAGCAACTCCAGAATCAAAAGTAATTTGAGCAGTTTCATAAAATCTTTGGGAAGAAATTCAAATATGTGTGATTTATTTACACTAAGAATAAAAAGCGGGGGAAAGCCAAAATTATGTTCCATTATACAGATGGAAAGGTGATAGTGTTGGTTTGTTTACTGCCATACCCCTGAGACCAACCTTCTCCTCATAGTCAGGCAGAGCCTGTCACACTGTGCACACAGCATTTAGCTGTTTAGTCATTTAGCCAGAAAATTAAACTTGAGCGTTTTACCTTGATGACCTTGAAGCTGAGGTGGCGTTTGTACAGCATGATGATCTTGTACTCGTCCGTGCCATCATCAATCATGTGTCTCAGAGTGAGCAGCGTGTCACGGCTTGATAGCACAGCCTTACGCCAAGCGGGATCGCTCTCGTGGCAGATTACGAGATTGCTGCGGTAGTTCGTGATGGCTTCGTAAAGGATAGATGCCTCCTCGGTCTCTTCCAGACAAGTAAAGTGATCCTGAAAAAACAGGAAAGTCATCATGAAGTGTTGAAGGAAGTGCTTTCTCTATAATGTGCATTTCCAGCACAGTTTGAAACTAAAGGTTGAAATACTACATGCTCTCGCTTTACCTGATGCAATTTGAGGCTCATTCTGACTGCAGGAGCTACGACCTTCTGGAGGAGGTCCAGATCAGTGAAAACCCACTCATCCTTAGTGGCGATGCGGAAGTCGCCTTTAAACAGGGTGTTGAAACCGTACAGAAATGATTCAAGACTTTAAAGAGGAAAGGAGGGATTTGAGGGGGTAAAGGAAAAACAAAGATAGAGAAATAAAAGCTGGATTATAATTACATATTTTAGATTAGATTATAAGCCATATTAACACTGCAGAGTCAGTCAGAGTCAGAGTTTGAATGATGGGGATGTTTTAAAGATTTATCCACTGGCTCCCCCTCCTGGTGTTTCTGTTTAGCACCGGGTAATATGTACAACATGAGACAGACGTTCCAACAATTTGTGCATGCAATCGCAAATGCAACAGAAACATTTTTAGCGTATTTTAAAATCAATTTAGTGCGAGTATTTAATTTAACTGATTTCCATTCATTTTATTTTAATGGAATAAGTTTATCTACTGCCAAAGTGCACAAAGGAGAGGAAGCAGACTGAAGAGGTCAACACTCTAACGACACACAGGGCTTTAAAATTAGAGTCACATTCAGATAGCTTTATTAGTCCCAAAAGGGCAACTTGTTTACAACTTACCCACACAACCTACACATATGGTCAGACTCACACAACCTAGAGTATATATACACTGATCACAAACGCTGTTGCCTGCCAAGGCAGAGATCAGCAAACAATGACGTCAAAGCAAAATATATTCTTTAGAAAGAAAGAAATGTATTACAAATAAATAAATAGAATAAGAAGGACAAATGTCTAAAAATGAACAATTACAGAAAAATTCATCTAAACGACCTGTAAGTAATCTAATAGCAGAGGGAATGAATGATTTAAAGTATTTGTTACCAACTAACACAACATCACAGTTGACGCTGCTTTTCCTGCTTCCTAAAAACACCTTTGAGCTAAAGAAATTTGACACATAGTAACAGAAAAACACACCGGAATATATTTTGAGCACAGTCAAACACTTCTACACTGAAGCACATTAAGCAGCTGTAACCGTCTTACTGTATTTCCACACAGCTCACTTCACAGAGGGATTGCAGGCCAGCCAAAAACCAGTCACGTACTCTAATATTTCACTGGACTGCCTTTAGCTTTGATAGCCTGTAAATGTCACAACAGTAGGATTTATTTATTTATTTAGTCGAAATCTTTAATTGATGATGGCAGAGTCAGACTGCTGCGTAAAGTCTTCTCTGCCAACTATAACGTATTGATTACTGGAGTAATTATGCAACAGAAGGTTTTTATATATTTGCTTAGTTAAATCCAGGCGGTGACTTTTTTTGTGGGCAGGTAGTCTATGAGTGCTGTTTTTTGAGTCAGACAGGCTTACCTGTTGGACATGTTGTGTGACGCGGTGCCGAGCGATCTCCTCCCCAGGACAGAGAGAGCATAAGACAGGGTGACCAGAGAAGAGTCTTCATCACTGTCCACAGGCTGGATATAAGTACAAACACACGGATGAAGGCAATGGCATATGGGCCAAAGATTAAAAGTACAGAGTCAATATTGGCCCAGGAAGCATTATGAGTGCTGTATGACAATTTGCAACAGGAAATTGGAGTTCATTTTCAGTGTAGTCCAACTCTTGCTTTCTTTCTTGCTCATGTCAGATTTTTTAACAAATAAAAGCAGAATGACAATAAACAAAATTCTTTAAAGGAGAGTCAAAAACATCCGAAAAAAGAATCTGAGATATATGCTAGTTTTACTTCTTCTTTCAGTATTTTAAGCTTTTGTCTTGTGGGCTCATGACTATGACCACATTGAGTTGGAGTGTAAACTGAAACTCACAAGATGATGTTTAACAGAACAGTCTTAAAGGGATGTACCGTCTCCATTTTCCCAGCGCAGTACTGGATCCACTCCAGGTAAACGTTGCAGAAGCTGGCACGTGTCACCCCCTGCAGGCAATGCACGTAGTCTTCATCGATCTTCACACTGAAGACCTGAGGGTCGCGTTCAATGTGGTGCCACTTGGTGTAGGACTGCAGCGCCTCCTGAATGGTGGCATCCTTGAGCCATGTAGACAGTTTGGGAGAGTGGACCAAGTAGTAGATGATACTCTGAGGGGATTGAGAAAGAATGGGTCAGTAAGTAAAAAGCTAACGCTCACAGAAGAAGCTAAAAAGAAACACGTGCTCTTATGCGTACTGCACTGCTCACCATATCTAGAGTCCCCTATTGGCATGCTGCTATTTGTAATGGTGATTAAAGCATACGATGCTAATTAACTTGTCATTTAAACTGCTTAACCTTTGTGCGGGCAACTCTTTAAGAGCCTTTTGAGACAAGCTGAACGTTTAATTTCAGCCTGCCTCTGAAGTGAGGCTGACTGAATGCATCAGGGGTGAATGTATTATTAAAACCGTGCTGGGTTCCCTTTAATAGCAGTGACTCGTTTGAATTTATTTTGACATGATAAAATCTGATCTTAAGCGGAAAGCTAATTCCCATGTAAGAACAGTGACTGCAGGTTTCTCTGGAGTCAGTCATTGCTTTCTGTTGTCTCATGTGAAAACATGTTGCTGTCAACGAGAGTTTCCTGCGAGTCAAGCTTTTTTGTCCATCATCAGTGTCTGACCTCACAAATACGCTTCTAGAAGAATGTTCAAAAACTCCCATAAACACACTCCTAAAACTGGTGGAAAGCCTTCCCAGAAGAGTTGAAGCTGTTACAGCTGCAAAGAGTGGGCCAACATCATATTAAACCCTTTGGATTAAGAATGGGATGTGACTCAAGTTTGTGTGCGTGTGAAGGCTGACGACCAAACACTTTTTTAGCAATATAGTCTGAAATGTTTTGATGCCCCGTATACACACATACTCTGCGTCTGGAAGCTTCAGGTTAGAGTGTAAATGTACCTTCAGGTAGTAGGTGATGAGCAGCTTTCGAAGATCGTACACTTGCAGCATGGTGGCAGCATTGTTCTCACTGATGCTGTAACCCTCCAGCAGGTACTTGGTGGCCATCACTTCCCAAGCCAGCCAGCGCAGGTTGAAAGCAGCGTTGCATGACAGCATGTGAGGCAAGTGGCCTGGCTCACAGCAGCAGCATGCGTCATCTTCCTCCACGCCCTCTGTGATGGCCTCCACCTCGCGCTGCTGACAGTATGTCCCTGGGATAGAGAGACGTGGAGTAATAAGTAAAGCAATAGGATATCTTTGTCAGGGACGTGATGGGATGGCTGTACTTTACCTCTGAACTCTAAACCCCTCAGCTGGAAGGTGACCAAACCATTGCCAATCTCTATGAGGTGGACCAGGGCGTTGAGGTAGTCAGAAGCCAGGATGAAACAGTCCCCAGCGCTATAGTTGCCCCATCGGCCCAGCATGAGGTCCCCACAAAGCGAATGCTGCAGTGATCGAGTCAGGTACTCATAAAAGATGGAGTTTAGGTTGTTATCGTCGCAACCTGCAAAAGAAGAGCCAGAAAAGCAGATAAAATGTGCTTCCTGCCTTATCTGATACTAAAATACAAGATGCTGTTTGTGTTGGAGGAAATGAAATAAATTAAACTAATTTGATAGTCCAGTTAAAGCTCACCCGTCTCCTTGTCCACCTGGGACACCAGCCTGCTGTTGGAGTTATCGATACGTTTTGTGCTGCAAGGAACACAAAAAAAGCATATCTGTGCAATGTTGATCAAATGTTTCTCCTGCATGTGCTTACACATCAGGTTAAAAGCTGATACAATATATCGTGAAATCCTGTGTGGAGTGTCTCACTATAAAACTACTGTATGTGTGTCACGTTGCATTGGTGCTCATCTGAGCTTCACAGTGACAACTTCAGCAAATACTTCCAATTTCAACTGACTCCAAATGAGTTGATGCTGTCGGTGATTTTAAGGTTTCAGGTCTAACACTGACAGTATCGTCTAAATATAGTCACGGGGTGAGCTTTCACATGAAAGCTGTGGGAGTATTTCTGGAGTGCTCTCAGGGAGCTGAATGCATGCAGTCTCTCACATCAATAAGTAAGAGAGAACAAAGACACTTTATTGTGTAAGTAGCTGAGTGTGAGACAGAAGGGGAGCCCAGTTCAAAAGATGAAGATTGACTGCTTCTTCGGTAAATAAAAAAATAGATGCGCAAATTACAAACTGCACAAGGAAGTCACGACTCAGTATTTATCCTACCACGTAAACCCATTTAACCATGTAAAAGCCTAATCACAGACAACTTCTACAAAATGCGGTGGGCTTGTTTTGTAGCTATAAGACCTGGACACCTTGTCGTCACAAGTGGAGTTGATCAAGTATTGTTGAGGCCAAAATTCCTCCACAACCATGTGAAAGACTGATGACGTCATACAGAAAATAATTACTTTATTGCTGCTAAAGGTGGTACTACAAGATATCGATCCCTGAGGTACAATTAGCTTTTCAAAGGATCGCACAGACTCCTGTGAAAAATAGTTTTTTTCACGACTGCACATAATTTCTTAACACAGCTGGGTATTGTAGTTTTTAATTAAAATTACTCTAACTGATGAGGACTCTTTTTAGCCACATTTGCAGCTGGACTGTGCAATTCAAACTCGTAACATAGAACCATGCAACCCAGAATAAAAGTCTACCTCATTAGTTTGTTTTAAATTAGAAACAACAGCTCTGCAGCACAGAGAAGAAAAAAAAAAAGCTAAAAACTTTTATTTTCAGGAGCTTTACTGACAATGAACTGTTCTTTAATTTTCAAGAATTCCTTAATCTGGACCATATGAGAGACTGACGGCACATTCAATTAATTTCCTCATCAGGCCCTTACTTGTAGTTTCTCTCCCAGAACTTAATGGGCCTCGGATAAGAGGAAATGAAGATGGCACTGCCCAGGAAGGGAGCGAGTGGAGTGTAGAAAACTGTGGTGAGCAGAGTCTGAAGCAGCAGCATGGCTGAGTCTAGACGCACACACACGTCAGTCAAGGAAAGCCAAAAACAAAACAGGCACCGATACACTTTCACACACATACGCATGCAGGTCTTTGAGAAAGGATACGAGGCACAGCAAACGGCTGAGCAAAGGCATGAAAAGCGCTGCCCCAGGCGATCTGCCAGGGAGCGATGTAAACCAGGATGAAATGGAGTTTCAGCAGCAGCTCACGCATCTGGACAGAAAGGGAAGCACACGGTCCATCCTCTGAGAGCCGCACAGCAGCGACAGCCTTATTTAACTGCCTAGCTTCATATACGGTCTAATTATTCTGCAGGGTTCACGACAGGCACATATTAACAGAACACAAAAGGTAAGTCTGTTGATGGTTTCATATTTCAATCACACTTTCTTTGGTTTCTGTCAACGGCTGCACATAAAACACACAAAAACACACCTTTCAATCACAAGTGAAAACATGTTTCTCTTGCTCTCAATCAGCTTAAAGTCACTATTCTGACTATTTTATTTCAAAAGGCTTGTCAGCAGATTTAGTTTAAGCCTTAGGCCAGGACATTCAGACTTTGTCAGAGCATGACTAGCACCCTCTGTGATGAGTAACTACCCTGTGCAAACTTGATGAGTAAATTAGCAGTTAGCATTCAAGTCTCAGCTGTTAGGTATAACACCAGAAAAGTTCAGCCAGGATATTTTTTTTCCCTTCTTTGTGACCTTGTTTCTGCTTATCACGACTATCGGCTTATTTCTATACTCACTAAGTATTGTATATGTTGAAGATAACCGTGTTTCAACCTCCTGCATTCTCTCATGTGGTCCTCCAGAAATCATCAGTGGTTCTTTTACCTTGTGGAAAACAATGGACATGATGAAGAAGTCCAGCAGGAAGCTCTCGGACGCGCGTGGACAGTCGAAGTGGAAGAAAATGAGCGTAAAGAGCAGAGTGAGGAACTGGAAGCTGGGGTCGCAGAAGGATGAGCGCAGGAGTTTCAGTCCAGCGACTGTCGTCAGGAGAACATCACAGCTGAAGGAGGCACAAAAAAACGATTAAATCCCCCTCCTTAATGGGCTCTGTACTATCTTTTCATTATCTAACCCTAAGCGGATAAGCAGTCACACCAAGCTGATTGTCAATTTTACCAGTTAAACCAGGGCTTCACATAAAAGGCAGTGTTGGCAGAATCTGATCAATCAAAGATCTACTTCTAAAGATAGGTGTACACTCCTTCTCATCAAGTGTTAAGGTGCGTTTTCTTAAAAATGTTGACCTTTGCTTTCTTCTTCAGTGAGACATTTTGTGGCAATGGCTATCGTTTACGAACACTATTCAAGGCTGTGATGAATTTTTCATTATCCTTGGAAAAGACGGTGGTTTAAGGATATGTGGGCCTCGTGGGATCACCTCGTTTCTGATGTATTCTGACATTTGTTGTAAAAAAAATAATTTCTTTAGGTCTCATAGTGGACATCATGTTCAAAGAGTGCCGTGGTCCTTAATACCTCTTAAGACCACAGAAAGCAGACGCTCCTTGGACATCATCAGTGCTTGTAGTCAGGGACTGGACAGTGTTGGTGTGATGCTGTTGTTCATTGATGAGTGTGTCTCAGAAAAATGTCATGCTTGAAAACAGAATGGAGGAAACCTGATCAATGCATTTTGGCCCGTTGACCCGGATGAAGGGCACAGGCCAAAACGCACTGGTCAAGTAATAAAGCTGTTCTTTAAAAAGTGATGCTGGACGAAGGTGAAGTTAAGCCGGAAGCCTCCATTCTGTTCATGAACCAAAATGGCGAGTGTGTAAGTTAACAGGCTTCTCACTGTTAGAGCTCAAACATTAAGATGGTGTTTTAACGTCCTTTTAACTGGGACTGTAAATGAATTCTTATACAGCAACAAAATCCAGATAAAACTGTTTGCAGACAGCAGGGGAAAAAAATCAAGGAATTAAGTTCCATCTAAGAATCTAAGATTTATAATTGCAGCTCATCAGGAAAACATAAAGGCATTGGACACTAAAACTTTAGACCCCCCCCTACTATCCACACACAGAGCTCTGAGGGATCTTCCAGGAAAGATGTGATTTTTCAGAGGATTTCATACCTGTAGATCTCTAATCTTGAACATAACCTTCTCTGGAACAGGTTAGGTTCAGAGAATAAGTTACCATGGCAATATACCCCTGAAGCTACCTGGTTAAGATCAAATCTAGCTTCTCAGTGCATCCTTCTGGATCTGGTCTATATTTGTTATAAAAACACATTTGGCACATTCACTGAATAAACCATCGACTACTACTAGGAGTATCATCAAATTTGGTAGAGTGACAATTGAGAATTATTAGATTAGCTTCAATAATGTCAGTGTCAGTCATTCATCGTTTTATGGCTGTTACTTAGTCTCTTATCTGCAATTTTAATTAGGTGGAACTGAATTTTTCAAATTGCACTGGTTGTTTGTTAATAAGCAAAAGGCGAATTATTATTTCTATTACATTTGAGAAAACTGCAACCGACTGTCTGTCTGTTCTGCAAAGCCATGTTTTGAACAGTCACAGTATTACACATGCATTCAGTGAGTCCTAAAAGCTGTGCTCTTTTCTAAACAGCAACTTGGTGACTGCCTGCGTGTGACCTCTGTAAACGGTAGCTACAAAAACATAGGTTACACTAGAAAATAATGATAATTAAAATCCAGAATCTGGACTCTTAAATGTGATGCTGTATGTTTTCTGTGGTCCACTTACTGGATTCCCAGCTTCTTGCGGTGACTGAGAGCAAAGCCATCATTAGTGAGCGCGCTCAGCACAATGGCGGGGTACACCACGTATTTCTCAAAGCACAGCAGTCCCACATACAGGCGCTCAAACCACATAAGCACCGCGTCCTCTGTAACGCATGAAAAAAATTAAAAACCCATGAACGTGGCAGAATCACAAGTTAGCAGGACACATTTTACTTGACAAAGTTTAGAGTCTGACCCACTGGTGGAGCCATGGCAAAATCCATCCACTCCAACTCACAAAAACACAACAGCAAAGCAATCCAGCAGTTGTGTAGACATTTCAGTCTGGGCTAACCAACAAACACAACCATACTTTAGGTTTCACCACCATCATGTCTACTAAACATCAGCATGACTGTGTATAACCAGGCAGGGTGTAGCAATGCAGACGATTTCATTTATTCCCTCCATAAATTCAATTCATTTACTTTACATAGTGCCAAATCAGAACAACAGTTGCCTCAAGGAGCCATCATTTAAAACCATCCGTTCAAAACTGCATTTTGTATTTACCCTGGTTGTCTTTGTCTAATATTAAAATTTGTTTGATGATCTGAAACATGTAAGTGTGACAAATATCTAAAAAAAAAACAATAAATCAGGAAGTAGGCAGATCCTTTTTTATGAAACTGTACATATTCGGTATCATGAGACACTGGCTTGATTAGTTTTTCACTAATCCTTTATGCTAAGCTTATAAAATCAGATTTTATGGAGGTGTTAAGTTGTTTTTTTCACTTTCTTCTCTTCAAACTCTCTTTGATAAACTCTTTCTGTACGCACTTATGTACAATCCCAAAGTGTACAATGTTCCCATATTCTGTAAAAACCCGTGTATAGCAGAGGATATGAAATAGTACTGGTTCTGTTATTTGTCTTGTAAACATAAACTGCTGGCTGAAAATAACGAATAAGAAACATGAAACAATACCATAAAGCTACCTTAGTCTGCTTTCTTAGCTCCATGTTTGGTATGGCAGGTTTTTTACACCAGTCTCAAAAATATTTGAAAAAGTGTCATCCGCGTTTGATTTTTAAAAGAATGGTTCTTAAAGCTATTTATTTTCCTTTTTTCCCTTTCCTTTTGCCTGCTCAAGCTACAGCTGATTTCAAAAGGGGTTTTTTGAGTTATAAGGCCATGCCTGGACTTCCACCACGTTACTTATCTGAGCTAATTGTGCCATATAGACCAGCAGGCCCTCCACTCTCCTGATGCTGATATACTTCCCTAAAGTGCTCTTATCTCCAGAGCGGCTTCCCATTACATGATTAAGAAGCAAGTTCAGTAGAAATCTTTAAAGAGACTGAAAATCTACCTTTATTTAATTCATTACAAGCCATTACTCTTGGGTCCATCAGATTTCCACTTAGCAGATGCTTTTTAATGTGGTTGTGATATTATTTTAGCGGTATATTTATCCCATGTACTTGCATTAATTATGTAGTGGGACCATGCTGCACACACAGTGATTGTGCACTTTTATAACTGAGGGACTGATTGCTGCTTGCATGCACATACTTCATTATTACTACATGCAGAAGGGACACTGACCTCTGGGTTCAAACTGGTAGTACTCCTTGGTCTTGAGGACTGGGTGGGAAATCCACAACCAAGGGTGATGCTTCCTGAGCTGGGGGATCAGGTAGTGGGTTACCAACCCCACAGTCCCCGCCAGAGCATACAGCACTATGGTCACAAAGGGCTGCACACATAGGTATATATTAAAAGAAACATAAGATGAAATTATTGTGCTAGTAGTAGAGATCAAATGTAGAAGGCAGTGTAAAAAGCAGAAAACAAGTCGGGCCACCTTGAGAGACAGAAACACGGTACTCGCGGTGATGGCGAAGGTTAAGATGTAGGCAACGGAGCACACAATGACATCCGACAGCAGAATTTCTTTCTGCAGAGCAAAAAGGAGAGGGACAGCTGCAGTCATTCGTAATCCACATGAAAACGCATATCCAGCTCGTTTAGGTGTGTGATTATTTCTGACTATCCGCGCTGAGCCGCCAGTTTTTGGAGATCAAAGGCGCAGGAGCATGGGAAGAGTTAAGAGCTTTACAATCTCCATTAATGCTGTAAAAGGCGACGGGAGGTTTGCGTTCTCTGATGCATAATTCCCTTTAATCACACACAGCGATCGCCAGCAAACACTGATTCATTATCTCACCTTTATACAGTTTATGCCTTCTCACGCTGTATAAATTCAGAGATGCGCAGAGATAATGAGGATTTTCTGATAATTATTATCGCAGACTAACCTGAGCTAACAGGGACTGCTTTAACAATGCTGTCCTGTAATCCCGTGGCTGATAGTAACCTGAACCTCAGCATCCTCCACTAATATGAAGATAAATATTGTTACCATGGAATTCTGCAGTTTCTCAGGCAGAGGATCTTTGATGTTTGTATCATCCTCCTCCT